>JAJHUR010097038.1:0-21005 GCA_027495735.1 Lutjanus campechanus
CAGGACGTGGTAGGACTTCATACAGTTTTTTTATGTGAACAACCTGCGGATGAGCCCATGCAACACACACACACTATACATATATATATATATGTGTCTATATATATATATATATATATATATATATATATATATATATATATATATATATATATATATAATACCTCATATCCTATTGCCACAGATATGCGTAACGGTTGAAACACCCCTATAAAAATATACCATTATATGCGGTATGTTGATATCCAGTGGTTATTTTACCTTTATGTGTTTTAGCCTGAAATAATCTCATTAGACTTAGCGTGGCTCATGAGGGTGTCTCCCCCTGATTACACTCATTGCTGCCCATCAGGATTGTTTACTGCATCAGTCTGCTAATGTTAACATCCCTGGCGCGCGCACACATGCACAAACACACAGGCAAAAGGGAGAGAGAGCTATGAATCAGGAAATCTTGGATAGCCTGACTGTAATGAACCTCCTATAAGGGCTCCTGGGTAATTCAATCTCCATTCAGAAACGGCTCTCTCTGCATAACGTGCATTTCATCTGGCTTGCATCAAGATCCGTCTCAATGTCAGCGAATGAGCAGGCTCTGAAAGTGGCAGTAGCATTAGATATTGCATGGGCATCAGGCCTAACGGCACGGATAACCTTTCAGCCGTGCTAACACTGGGAATTTGGTGAGAGCATCCTAGCGTTAATTGGATGGTGAAGCAGACCTTATTTCAAAAGCGTGCCTCCTCAGTTTGGTAATTGTTACCATTATGACTTGACAACACCACTCACTGCATTTCAAGTGATTCCAGGCCCTTGCTCAGTGGCATGAATATTCCACCTCGCTGTTCACACCAAGCTGTCTCCAGAGAGCCAGTGCTCATCAGCCCTGAATGGGCGTGTGTGCTCAGCCATTGAAGCTGATGCCCATCATGCTGAAATGTGCTGAAGTACTCGGCTTGAAACTGGCTAGATATTCATTTTAAGAATAAACTAGCTGTTGTAGCATGAAAGAAGCTGTATATACCACCAGCTCTGAGGTACAAGAACACATTGTGGAAGGGTCACTTATGCCTTTTCACTGTTATTTGATGCAGTGTTCAAGTGTATGCAGCCAGTGACATGACATTTTTCTTACTCGGTGCATATGGGGAATTTTAAAGGTTGTGATAAAGGTTCTGAATTAGTGAATAACTGACTTTTATCATAGTTTCACATTGTGTTATCCATCAATTACCCAAATGCCAAATAATAAAAGTCCAATGGAGGTCTGCAGTGATATTATTATTACATATGTAGTAAAATTGGCATAATAAATAAATATACAAAACTCCAGACTCAAAATTAGTTTGGATTAGATTTATTTCCAAAAACTAAACAAAATAAATATTCACCAGATTTTCAACAATAACAAATAGGAGGAAGCAACATGTTTGTCTAGTGCTACCCTTATTCTACACTTAATGCATCAGTAATCAGTCAATCATACAACTAAACTTCTGTGTTCATCATCTTCATACCTAATCAACACCACTCCATAATTAAAAAATGTGAAAAGGCCAAAGAACAGAAAGTCAGTAACAACATTATCACCATTACCTTCCCCTTCCTCAAAAATAATTTCTTTGTACATATGGATATTGTTAATTTTGTGTGATTTCTTTCTCTAGTCAGTTCCACAATATAACCCCACTGATATGGAGACACTTTTAAGATTAAAGTGAACACAGTGTTGTTAGAATTTAAATATCCCTTGTAACAATCCTCTCTGTCGAAGAATATTTTTGTACTGTATGTTGCCAGGAAGTAAAGGATTTCTTGCTTTGAGTTTCACTGTATTGACTTTAAAAACAGATTGTTAGTATGTTACCAATGTCCAACACTGTTTACTATGCCCATGGCATTTTACCATAATGAGTGAAGTGCAGTAAAGAATGCTAAAAAGAATGTAAAAAGATACAAGATTATGTAAGTATTCAAATCTTAAATGTCTTTTGGCTTGGTGTGTAGTTGGGTTGTGCACATTTTATAGTGTATAAAAATGTAAAATGTAGCCTACATATTTCACTGTTGCACAGAAAACTCTACAATAAAATTAATATAACATGAACTCACAAAAGTGGTGTTTTAGACTCAACCAGAAAATAAAATTAAGTGAAACCATGACTAAAAATTAATTTTACCATGATGTAATGAGGTCTAATTCATGCTGAAATATAAAATCTTTAATACAGTAAATACACTTGGATACATTAAATAGTTGTTTGAAAGATATATTGTGAATTTTTAAATTGTCTTGTGAATTTGTGAACTTGTCAAATGTGTCTCCTATGTGCCAGTGTTGTGTGTTTCTCCCTGTGCTCTACTGTATTTGGTTGGCTCGTCCAGCATTTTTCTTTCAAACCAGAGTTTGTACAAAGTCCCAGCCCAAGATGACATATTTAAAAACCCTTCTGACATGTAAGTATACAGAGTAACTGCTGTGGCACTAAAGTGATTTCAATCAACTGCTGATTACCATTACATTAACATAATTTCAGCTTGTTTGTAATTGCATGTATATGTGCAGTTGACCATTGTGCATTCATGCATGTGTTCCACTTTATTTATTCCATGTTTGACACACTTAACCATTTGTATTGTGTTGTCACTTTGCATACTGTAAGTGCTGCACATTTTGTGTAGTGGGGAGCCTATTATGTTTTATAATGCAGCCTCTTGTGATGGTAATTTATGTAACAGTTGCATTGCCTTACAGAATGTATGGTTTTTTTTAAAAAAAAAGCAAGGTAAATTCTGGAAGATGAGGTGTTGGAGAAACATTTTCCTCTAAGTGACTGAAATTCACATTTTGCCTGGCCATTTGTGCCAACATTAACATCAATATGTTGTAAATGTTGTTATATAGTGTTTGTTCCTAAATTTGCTCACACTATGAGAGGTACATGTCATACCTTGACTTGGATTTAATGTGTGCACTCAACTAATAAAACAAGCTAGAATTTGCATGCAGAGTTAAGCAGCCTTCCAGAAAGTAATGTGCTCATCAAAAAGTAAACCTTCAGATTTTGTGGAGTCTTTTGGGTTCAGTTTGGGCAATTCATTCCTTATAAATTCATTTGGAAAATTGAACCAGATTTTTAAATTGTCCAACAATGCAATGTTCTGAGCCTTATTTTATTATAGCTTCACCCAGTTAATTTCCCAAGGCCAAATTGGCAATTTATCCCCATCCCAGAGCACCATTGATCTCACCAAAGCTCAATAAAATAGGTGAATGCATTTAAAGTTAAGAACACATGAAAATGAGAAATGCCCTCGGCCTGGTTTTCCCTCATACCCATTGGCAAGAATGAATAAGGCGATGCCTGTTTTAGAGCACATGAAAAGAAAAAAATCAAGCAAATCAAAAGTGATTACTATTGCTTTGACCTAAAGACTGCAATTCATGTAATACTAATTACTAAAAAAAAACAACAACAACACAACTGTTACTTTTTCAAACAGATGAAAACAAAAAATCAGGAATAAGAATAAAAATCAATTTAATTTGCAGACATGGCAGGTCAGTCAGTGCAACATGCTTCCAGGTCGATGGAGTGCAGTAGTCAGAAACTGGGACTGTCAGAGCAAGGGATGGAAAATTTTGCGACTGTACTCAGAGCACAAACAAATTCAGATAAATCAACCCTGAACCCTGAACAATCTGAAACAGCTGAACCCCAAACAAAAGGAATTGGGTGGTGGTGGTGGTGGGAAGTGGGTTAGTATGAAAATATTCCTGTAAAAGGGCTTAAAAAGTTTTGGAACCATTGATGAAGAACCCTAACCCTAACCCTAACTGTTTTGTTTTTTTTTTCAATCAAAAAACATTTCCTTATATACATAGTTTTTGGAATGATCACACCTGAAACCACCAATCAATCACATGTCTGTCAATGGAGAGCTGAAGAGAACTCAGAACTCAGAGAACTCAATAGAATAAGAAAAAACACAGTTTCACTGTGGCTGTAAATTAGTTGCAATTATCTATATTTGTTCACCTTGTGACAGACTTGTTACCTGTCCACAGAACCCCAACTACCTATCAGTCATTTGATCCTCCTGATCTCCAACAATCCTGGACAACATAACTGGGTGTTGAACATTGACAAATTGATTGATCGTCAAGCAACAAGCTAGAATTGCTGTGAGCTGAGTGATGTGCCACAAAACAAGCCTACATGTTCCAACTAGCAATTGTAGGCGACACCTGGCCCATCTGACAGTCTGGTTCTTTCTAAGAGTCACAAGTCAGTCTCTAAAAGCTTTACTCTGAAGAGACTGAGGACAGTTTACCAGCTTTTGCATTGCTAAACCAAGGCAAAGTTCTTAGGTTAGCCTTTCATATGGGGGTGGTGACATCATTTGCTTCCTACTGAGGAGAATGGAGGCGACATAACATTTCTGTTTAAGAGTTTCCTTGAAAAAAATGTAAGGTGTAAACAGCTGTACTCACTGCTGTTCAAGCAACTACCTTGTATTATGAAATCCCCAAATGATCAGTAGGTGACAAGACAGATAATTGTCTGGTATCGCAAGAAAGGTTATCCCCATCAAAAACATTTCCTTTTTGCCATATACCTAATTTTTTGTAATAATATTACAAAAGAAAACATCAAACAATCATATACCATGTCTGTGAATAGACAGCTGTCAATGGAATCAGAAAAAGAACAGTTCCAGAATAGCTGCGAGTCTGTTGTAACTTTTAACTTGATGGATTGTAAACTAAGAAGATAAGGATAGCTGTCGGTTGAGTAATTCACCGCTAAACAAGCCAAACAATCCAACTGACCCTTCCTAAGTCCTGCCCCTTTTCAACTTTCAGTCAACTTTCTCCTTTCCTGTAGTCATGTATGCTATGCTAGGCTTATGCATGTTGAAAAGAAAACCAAATTTTGAAGATGGTTAAAAGATGTTGCTGGAGGACCTGTAAAAGCAACATATATTACATTTTGAGTTAATGTTAGCAAAAGATAGCCAACCAGTTAGCTAATGTACTGAGTAACTAGTGTGTGATGTTGCTTTTACAGGGCAAGGAAAAAGTTGACCGAGGTACCAAGTTTGCTCAACTGTTACTGGAGCACAAGCACGGGGCACTGAGGAAGGGTCAATTAGCAATTGTGTAGGAAATTGAGGCTGTTTCCAACACTGAGTACAGAATTTTCTGTACTTGGTAAAAGCCACAACAAGCCCATCTAACAGTCTGGTTCCTTCCATGCTCCACACGTTAATTGACTTTTCCAACAACATCAAAAGTATAAAGTATTAGGTAAAAGCATAAGAGTTCTGGCTGCAGACCATGAGTTATGAGTCATATGTGCGTAGTTCCAGCCACATGAAGTGCAGATGATTTCATGTGCTGTTTATTCCAAAGCATTTCGATTACTGCATAAATTTCTGATATTATGCAGTAAATAATTTGCCATACCGCAAATTAAGTGCAAAATTTCATTAGAGAGCAAGTTTCCCTGGGAAAATTAGACCTCATCCGGTATTCAGGGGATGCACTCTCTCTCACCTGTGTTAATAACAAGGTTTGAACCATGCTCCCATGTCCACTAATGGCCCATCCATCTGTATGCTGACGCAGGAGCACAAAGAGCACCATTTTCCCTGTTCACTCTTCTTGTTTCTAGAGCTCTCTCCCCTCTTTACACTGTGAATGATAGCACCCCAGTGGCATTGTGGGTGATAAATAAATCCTGCAGGAAATGGGAACTGGATCTTGAAGGGGAGGGTCTATGCAATGGGAAAAGAGATCAATGCGTCTTTTAATTATCAGTGTGGCTAAAGCGCACTATTGGGTTCAGTGTCAGCTGCTACAGGCACTAGATCTATTACACTGACTTTTCCAACCAGATATTACAATGTACATTCAAGTGTATTCATTACAGACCGGAAATGGGTTCTTCAGAGCTAGGAGCCATTAATTTCAAATTATTACGGATGCCAACAGAAATCTCTGGATAATCCTGCAACGTTTAGTCGATAAAATGTGAGTGGAATGGCAAATAATTTTAGCTGCTCTTTCCTGTTTTTATAAGCTTGTCTTCTGAATGTTTTACAGAGACAAAATCCAATTCTCTCCTGTCCTGAGTTTTAAAGGCGTTCATTTGAACGCTGTCTGAACATATTCAAAACATAGAATGTGAGGGAGCACTTTATTTGAACATGAACACTAGGGAGTCTTTATAAATGTTGATGACTGTGGTAATTAAATTCTTCAATTAAGTTATCTTCAATGCAAAGGTGACATTGTTTGAGATACTGTTGTCATGACAACTTGACATTAATCAAGCCAGTAATGTCTTTGTTATGACAACTTGACATTAACCAAGACAACATGACAGGCCAATGTCTTCGTCCTGACAAAGTGACATAATCAAACTTCTCTTTTTGTGTTAACATTACATTCAATTCTAATATGTGGTTTGTTTTGACATTGGCCATCATAAGTCCATTATAAGCATGTCATGAATATTTTCCTCGACTTCAAACCTGTCATGAAGATGTCATTAAATTTTATTAAACTGTCAAATGCTTTTGTAATAGTGTCATGAGTAATTTCCTGGACTTAAAGTAGTACCATTTCAACCTGTCATAAAGAGGTCAGTAAAGGTTATAAGGCCAGTTTGACAAGGCCAGTGAAACGATATCAGCTTTGCATTAAAAATTATGCAAATGGCCACATGACACTTAATGACAACAGTCATAAACATTTGTAAAGCCTCCTCGTGTTCATGACAGGTGTCATGCATGGTTACAACAGTGTAATTACAGTCGGATGCACACCCTTTCTAATAAAGCATTAGCCATTTATTCTCACAAGAATCTTTAGTAACACTCTACGAAGACCATAGAGCATTTTGGGTATTCATAGTGAATCATTCATTATGCTTTATTAGTACACTCGTTAACACACCTAATACTTTCTAATACACTTCATGAACAGTCATAAAGTCACAAAAAATTATAAGCTAGTGTCGAATGGATGCTCTTGACTAGAGGTTAACTTATTGGGCTTATAATACATTATGACTACCTAATGCATACCTAATGACAGTCTTTTGCATACCCCATGTTACTGATTGTAACAAGTAACAAAGCAGTTACTGAGTCCTGAGATTGTGTTTCCTTACAGTTATTAGTTGTACACTTGACAGCTCGAGAATCTAAAACTGTAAATGCACTGCTGTCAACTTTGCATCCTCTTAAATTATGATGTTGAAAAACACATACAAGGACACACATGCATAAACACACACTTATCAGACAGAGGGGATGCGATGTGGTGGGTGAGGATTAGGAGGAGGCTGTAGATTAGCAGTGATGGGTAGCGAGGGAGGGCTTTGGTTGCGTCTCACCCCTGACCATTAATCCCTACTGTAACTGAGTGAAGCAGATGGCAGCCAACAAAATCTAGTGACACTGATGGAATCTCGGCTAATGATGCTCCCAATCCGCAAAGCAAGACAAACAGAGGAGAGGAGAGGATGGGAGGGCTGCATGCTTACTCTGTCCCTGAGAGGAAGTGTCAACATAAAAAAATCTTTACTTCCACTTTGTTAGCCTTGGTGTTTGCACCAGGTCTTCACATGTTTTCTCACCTCTCGGGGTGTCCCCTCTTTCAAAATGTGGCAAAATGCAGAATGGCTCAATACCCGAGGGCTGAGTCTCACAAGTGAAGTAATTAAAGGTGAAAAGCTATCTGATTGGCTCTGAAGTTTGGGGAAAGACATTCTGCTGATCCAGAAATATCTAGTGTGTTAGTGTGAACATGCACGCATATTGCAAGTCACTGACCTGTGACTTCATCAGGTCTTCTTCAGGAAAAAAAAGTCAAACTGACTCTCCTTTATGGTTGCATACTGTAAACACTCAACATGAACAACAGGCATATTCACTGACGAGCCGTTTGAAATTTTAAACAGAAAGCACCTTTACAAAATAACAAACATCAATCTATATATATGTATTTAGAAAAATCACTACTCAGCACAAAGGGAGCCGCTACCGCTGTGCCACTTAGCACAGTTGGTGTTCTGTATTTTGAATGTGAGGCAACAGGGTGCACTTCAGCCACAGAGACCGGCTGCGTCCATTCCTACAAATGACTGTACCAGAGGCTACAAGTTGCTGCTATGCATCTATTCTAATTTTTACCAAGTTCTCTCTTAAAGTAGAGGTAAAGGTTCCTCCAATGACATAATAAGGAGCTAGATTAATACCCTGGATAATGAAACTTTGATTTTGATGATGCTCAAAGATTGTTTCTCAGCTATGATACTGTGGCAGCGTGGCTCTAAGGATGGCAATCTGTTGGCGGGATGATCGGTCCACCACTTTGATCCAGACTGCGATATCTCAACAAGTAGTGGATGGATTGCCGTGAAAGTTTGCAGAGATGTCCATGTTTCCTATCCTACGGACTTCTGTGATTTCTTTGACTTTTACTCACCACATTGAGGTTGACATTTCTGTTTAAGAGTGACATATGTTGACAGCTATCGACAATGATTGCGATGGAATTTGTGATATTCAGTCATGCCTGGAAGGGCTCCCTGGATTTGTAAAACTCTCACTAGATTTCTATGTGTAGTTTCTTCTTTGTACATGTTATACAAACTAAT
Organism: Lutjanus campechanus; assembly: GCA_027495735.1. NCBI lineage: Eukaryota > Metazoa > Chordata > Actinopteri > Lutjaniformes > Lutjanidae > Lutjanus > Lutjanus campechanus. The sequence goes on from JAJHUR010097038.1 coordinate 8,673, forward strand.
TATGTTTTATAATGTGACGATGCTGTGATTAAGATCCGCTTAGGGTTTAGGGGCAAAAAACACTTGATTTAGGATAAGTGAAGAACATGATTTGGGTTAAAATGATCCCTCTTAAGAGAGCTTTAGTGCTTCTGGGGTTCCCATCTAGACATGACCCAGATATTTATGGTCTTTTGAGGATAAATTTGATGACTTTGCTGATCCCCGCCCTCACTTTTCCTCCAGTACCAACAGCTGGTTGACATTTTTGTGGACAGTATGTGATGGACTGCCTTGAAATTTGATACACACATTCATGTTACTCTGAGTTAGTCTGAATCCTACTTTGGTGTTCCCCTGACTTTTTCCTCTTACACCACCAAAAGGTTAACTTTTTTTAATTGAAAACCTCTACAATTACTTGACAGATTGCCCAGAAAACTGACAAAAAAGTAAGTGAGTGTTACAGTCATGGTCCCCAGAAGGTGAACTGTAAAATAAAAAAATCAGTTTGTCTGATACTGTGTTAATGACCATATACTCGCATAACTAATGATATTTTTATTCCCATCAGCCCCAGCTTTACTTTGTTTTGTGTTAATTAAAGAATGCTAGCATGCTAACACTCAATAATAAGATGGCAAACACAGACTAATTATAACTGTGTTAGTACCAAATAATATGTATATTTCCTGTTAGGGAAGATGAGTGGAATTCAAGGTATTCAGATGCCACTAAAATTAGCTTCTACCATGTTGGCATTTTAGTTTTAGTTTGTGATCACTTCTGATAGTGACCTTAATCAGCACACCAAAATCTGTAGTTCAAGTTTAGCATAGTACTAATTAATCATTAGCACCTCATAATGTTGGTAAACAAATGCAAGGAATAAAATCAAATTTGATGAATAATTGTTTACCTTTTTGACAGTTTGCAATACATTGTGCCTCAGCGTGTGAGTGATGGCTGTGGGTTTTAAATATTTAACACATCATTATCATGTTGATTTTTCATTGGCTTACACCCTCTGGCTGAAATGATGCACTGTATGTTGATTGCTCTAATTACCACCTAGATGAAATTATAAATTTGTGCTGTTTGTTACCACTGGAAATAAACCTATTAACATTGTTTAAATTTAAACTTTGAATGTAAAGGATACTTCAAAGAACTGTTGATTAATGTTTTAACCTAAAGTCACAGACATTTCTTTGAGCATAATCAGCCAGTACATAGGTCAATATATTAAATTATTTGTTCTTCAGTGCTGTCTTTCTGCATCCTGGCATTAGCATCCCTTTTGTCAGATTGCTTCTTTCTCTTTCTGTCTCTCTGGCTCGCTCACCGTCTCGCGCTGGCTCCATGCGGTTCTTTCAGGGGAGAGGAATCAGCTCATGTTAAGACCTCACAGTTATGATGAAAAGGGTAATCATCCTGTCACTGTGTGCAGCTAGACGAGCGCTTTTAGATTTTGAGAGTTACAGCTGACACCGCTGACAGGCCAGGTCACTGTGCTACTGTAGTCAGGAGAGGAGAGAGGGAAGATAAGAAAGGAGAGGAGGGGGAGGGAGATGGAGTGGAGGAGTGAGGTAAGAGGAGATGAGCCAGTCAGAGAGAGGAAAGAGAAGAAGTTGAGAGGAGGTACGCAGCCAAAACAGTGAAATGGTGAAGTCCTGTGTTCATATCCATGCAAGATTTTGCAATATTTTAATGCTGTAAAAAATTTCAGAGAACTTCTTGGTTGTTAGATTCTAAATTATTCTGTACAAATGTGTAACAGACATTTTGACGTTTTATCCGGAAAAGCACAGGTATAAGTAACAGCCTTAACAATGGCTCTGCTCCACATAAGTGTAGGCTTGTAAGCCAACCTGGAACTGGGGGGGCTTACGAACAAACAAGCTAACTGCTTGCAAACTGCCCGTTAGCATGTTTGTTAGCTTGTTTGCTAACAGAACAAATCACAATGTTTTTTTTTTCTTTTACAACTACGACAACTTCTGGGTAGAAAGCCCCTGTCATTACGCTTGCACAACATTATTTTAAAGGGTAGGCTTATACAACTCATTCATCTAAAATGCATGTTTTATGTTTTCATGTTGCATTAAAAACAATACTTTCACTAACGTTAGGTTGGAGACCTGTAATTCTGTAATTCTCCTGGCATTGGGCCAATTAGAACATTAGTGTCTGGCAGTGGGGGGATTTGGGGCATTGTTTGTGGTTTGAAAATAACCCCTGTGAAACAATCAGAAAATAACATTTTATTTCTCCGATTCACTTGCTTTCTTGCAAACACCGCTCCCTCTCTTCATTCAGGCTCTACCTTGTTCAACCACTGCTCCGTGCTGTCTCTCAAACAAATGGACATGAACTAAAAGGAAGCAAGTTGTTATCACTATTTTGCAGCATAAACTGCAAGTCAGACCAAGACCTCAAAGCTAGTTTCATGTAATAAACAAAGCAAGATATTTCAGGTTTCAGGAGGTTAAATAAGCTTGTTCTATTTTTTTTACAAGATTGCGTCCCACTGGTCAATGGCACAAATTCATGGGTAAAGTTCAACATGTTGAATCGAGTTGAACAGTTTGTGTGGATAAACATGCTGACCCATGCAAGTGAATCCACTAATTGCAGTGATTACACTGAAATGAATTTATTTGCACACAGTTTTTCTCCATAGTTTACTTTGTAAACCACACCAGCTATTTTCTCTTCATATCAGTGTTTTTTTTCCGACTGTCTTTCCTCCTTCTTAGTCTTGATTTATTTTTTTCCCTTTTCTCATATCTTTCTTGTCACAAACCTTGATGTCTTACTGATTGTCACACTTTTGTTGCATTTTAATGGAAAAAGAATTGATTTGCCAAAAAAAAAAACAAAAAAAAAAACATTGTTGATATTAACTTTCTGTGTTTTTCCTGCTGTGACATGTCAAAATGTCTGCTGTGAAAAAAGTCCACTGTCGGTGGTACCAGACTTAATACAATACATTTTAATTAATATGTATTGTGAATTTTTATGCATGAGCAAATGCTTTCTGAGCAGACTTGTCCTCTGTTTGTTTGTCCTTTCTTATCAATAAGTGGCATGGTATTTTAGTGGCTTTGGCAGAGTGATGTCACATCAGAGGGGTCCCCTCCGTCTCCGGGTGATGGAGCAAAAGGGACGGGTCATTGGGCTGCACCAGGGGAGAGTTGCGGCAAACAGACTATAGGACAAAATGCTATCAGCTCTCTCTACCATACGCTGATGGCATTAGGCACGGATGGGCAAATCTCAGGGCGTCAAAAGGCACACGAGGGACTATGCTTTCCACCTGTGTGAATATGTGTGAGCGTGTGTGTGTCTGCAGGATTGCACATTTGCTCACACAGCTGGGGTGAGAGGGCCTGCTAGTGACCGACTTTTCTCTCGGACATCACATCATTTCAGCATATTGCTATGCCGTTTCCCTTCAACATCCTGGCAATTAAAGCTGAGCAAACAGATTGAAAATAATTTGAGTTCCTGCTATTTGCTGCTCCGGTGGCCACACATGGGCTGATGAGAGCCACTGGTGTTCTGAATGTATACATCAGCAGTGAGTTGAGTTAATGGGCCAGTTCACCCAAATTCTAAAGCAAGATATTACAGTATTTTCTAATTTACTGCCAGATGTAGACATTAAGTTACGGTTTCACTTGTTCTGTTTATTCTGGATAATCTACATAGACCTAGACCTATACATTTAACTAATTATTATTAGACCAGTTTGTAATTTGGTTATGTGAATTAAATGTTTAACAAAAAAAAAAAAAGAGAGAGAAACTTTTCTTTGGTGCAGGCATCCTCAGGCAGAACCATTTTGAATTTCAGCCTGTCGAGACAGAAGACGGAGAACAAAAATCCCTTTCCCTGGAATATTATTAACACCTTGCCTGAGGAATTTAAAATAGCATTCAATAAGATTTTTGAAATTGCCTCATAATACACGCTTTCTGATCGTTGTCTTTATTGTGGTGTTTTTATGTCTTCCTTTTGTTTTATTTCATCTCGGCATAGTTTAGTTTTCTGTTGAATGCTTTACAGTTTTTATCGCTTCCATCTATTTTACTGTTGTATTTATGTCTTTTATGCTCTTTGCCATCTCAGTTTTGAAACAGATGCAATACATAGGTTTTATTATTGGTAACACTTTCTATGAAGGTCATGTCTCTAATGCATTATAACCACATTCATAAGTAATTATGTGCCGTGTAACCCAGGACTCAGATTCTTCTTCCAAACACTGTTGTCCCCTTGGCATGGAGTTACAAAGCATTAAGAGTCCTGAACTTATAATACATACTTTCTAAACTTTGTTATAAGGTGTCCTGCTTGGTTGTAAACATTTACTGGGTTTTATAAAGCTTTATAAATGTATTATAATGTCATATGAACATTCTTGTCATGCATGCATGCACTTTCATAAAAAGTGTTAACATATAATTATTTGTAGAATTTAAGTTAGTGGAGGTGGTACTAATGGCAGTAGTGGTTATAGTTAGTAAGCACTGCAGGACTGTTTCTCTTTATGAATATTACACAACTTTGCTTCTGATCCCAAATGCTGTGAGTGATGGCACTACAGTTCATAAAAGAACAGCATTCAGTACTGACTAATAAATAAGTATTCATAAATCTCAGCTCCTCGACTCCCCTCCAACAGCGCTGTTTGTTATTCATTGTGGGGGTAAAGACAATAACGCAAATGAATATTGAATATGCATACATCTCTGAAGAAATTGAAGAAATAAATGCAGCAAGATGAGTTTTCCATGTCAAAGCTTGAGGTTAGCACTGATTAAAATGTGCACAATTCCCAGTGGGGTATATTGCAATTATTTGTTTGTAAGGATAAGTCATAAACTTCAAAAATGAAATCCACCCTAATGAAGAAAAATTGCTGCAGTGGAGGAGAAGCGAGATTAGAGCAGATTTTTCTGCCTTAATTGCACAATTCATAAGAAATGGTTTGCACACATGTTGGAGTTTTCTCTTGAGAAATCATCCTCCTTTTTACAAAAAAAAAATTAATAAATAATATCCAGAACATGAGCCTTGTAAGTATTGTGCCTTTTCTCCACTTATGAGTTCAAAAAGTGCGGCTCGAAAACAAAGCTCGTTTTAAGTTGAAACATGAACATCTCATTCAAACCTTAATAAGTAATGCCTCTCGACTCTTTCTGCTTACCTCCCACAAACCAATCCAAATCCAAGACTCTGCAATATGCAATCCCCTCTAAATTACACCTGGCAGTGCCAAGAAACATCTACCTAGGAAAAGTGTGAGCACAGCAATGAATATCCTCTCTTCCCTCCATGTCTTTTTTTTTTTTTGTTTTTTTGTTTTTTTCCTGAAGCACAGATGTGCTTTTTTGGCAGCAGCACCCTTCCCTTCACTGCATCTGCCTGTACCTCAGTGCTCAAGGATTAACTGGGACAACTGAGAATAATTAACCATGCAAAAACCCACCCTGACTCCTCATCCACCTGCCTAACAGGATAGATAAATAAATTGATGACCCTGGCTCACATTAATATTCAAGCCTTTCCTCGAGGCAACTGTAAACACTTTCTCCTCGATTTTCAAAGGCTTTCCTCTTGTCTGAGTCGCAGCGTAGCACCGCTCATCTACTTTCACCGTCTATACTCCATGTGTAGGTGGAAAACTTCAATGGGGGACCTGTGTGCCTGGAAATGCTATGTGTTACCAAGCCCTCCTCCCTCCTCCCTTCTGCAGTTCCTTTTCTTGCCTTCTCCAAACATAAGCTTGGAGATGAAACGGGCGAAGTGCTGACGGAAGATCTAATTTGCAGAGTGACAAGAAATCCTGGCTCACTCGCGCTCTTCCCGTTTCCATCGATCAGTGTCGGATGAATCCCGGCAAAAAAAACTCAGCCAGCGCATACAAATGATTGGATACAGTCAGTTGAGATGGAAAGATCTCCTCAAGCTGGGAGAAGAACCACAAAGGAATCTGTCAGCGCCTCTGAAGTTTTAAAGTTGCTTTTGAAGTTTATCTCGCATGTGTAATCAATGGGGGGATTCATACACTCAAAGCCATGCTTTTATTTTGTAGGGATGGGCGGGAAAACATGCATTGATTGGCTGAATGTGAGAGATCAGGCAGCACCGTCTCTGCCACATGAGGAGGATGCCGTTAAGAGGATTACGTGTAAAGATTTCACCATATTCTTGGTGCAAATGGGATCACTAAAACTACAGTTCACACACATTTGTGGATGCCAACATTATGTGGCGGAGTAATAGGATCATGTTAAAGGTATTAGATGTCATTTAAGTTCACCTCCTCAGCCGTTTATGGATGTGTGAGGAAAAAAAAGAAAGAAAGTGGAAGCCGGTTGTCGGGTGGCAGGTGGCGAGAGAGCTTTTTCCCTTAACCAAAAGGTCACACAATCGATCGGCACAAAGTGAGTGTCCATCCGTGACAAAGTGTCCTTGAGTAAGACACCTATCTGATGCAGGAGCTGCTGCATGAAATGACTCACTGGTATCAAAAAAGAACAAATCAATGTATTTATTAAAAAGAATTTTTATATGTTCACAAACTTTTGGTACACTGTAAAACGCCATACAAAGATTTAGTGGAATCAACTCATCATGAACATAAATATAAATTTTTTTCATTTCAGTTAATTAAATTTAAAAGTATTTATTTTAAGAACCCTTCAGAACTTCTAAACAAGAGCTCTTTTAAACTAAAGTCTTTAATTTGAATGAATGTACTGCACAGAATTCAATCACTTCATTAAATTAAGCATATTAGCAGACTTCCCAGCATGCATTGTGAGTTAAAGCACTCCTTAGAAAAGACCTCGGCAAAATGTGGCCTGGGGGGCTGGATATGGCCCTCTGAAAGGTTTCATATGGCCCACAAGGCCATCGTGGAAACACCAAAAATAAAGTAAATAGTGTTTTGCTTACAATTAAACCATTATCAAACCTTTATTTTGAAAGGGGAACTGTATATTTTATGTTTAACTGTAACTTTATTCACTGAATGCTGTACATCCATGTTGTTTATGTTGTTCTTCTTCTACTTTTGCTGCTATTGTCATTGCAATCTGTGTGCAGCAGGCATGGCACACTGTAAAACATCAAGTTTTGGACACTGCCAACAAAATGTTGGCCCCACAATTCAATATGACAGTTCAGAAACGGAGACCAGTAGTTGAAGTGCCCTATATAGAACACTTCTCAGCACTCCATTATTTGAGATTTGGCCATTATTAGGACCTTATATCATTTGTGTCTGGCCCATGGCAGCCTGATCAATTTCTCATGTGGCTCTCCATAAAAATAATTGCCCACCCTTGCCTTAGAACCTTCTTTTTACACTTTGTGGAAAACATTTATAATGGAAACTTGCTGTGTATATCTTATATAGGGCTGAACCGAACAATTATTGTCATTGTTGATTAATGTGTCAATGAGCCTATTTCCTTGATTAATCAGTTAGTTGTTTGGTCTATAAAATGTCAGAAAATGGTGAATAAAATGTTGAACATAATTTCCAAGGCCTAAGATGATGTCCTCAAATGTCATTTTTTTGTTTACAACCTAAGAGGAGTAAATAAATCTGTAAATATTCATATTTAAGAGCTGAAATCAGATAATTTTGACTTTTTTTTCCAAATGATAAATCAATTATTGAAATACTTACTGATTAATGTGATAAGTCACAATGGATTAATCATTGCAGCTTGACTAATATATCTTCATGGTTGGTTGTTTTCACAATAATAAAATCACTGCGAAAAATGATGAAGGTTGGTCTTGAATTCTTAAAATTTAATTAATTCACTTGGAGCAGTTTGACATATTGTCTTTGTGCCAACGCTGGAACAAAGCAGCTCCAACAAGAGCAGCTGCAGCCGTAAGTTTTTTGTATGAAATGAAGAACAGACTTTTCCAACTGAGAGAAAGTAAAAGGAAAATAAGTTTCTTTGTAATGTTCGTGACTGAACAGTCGTTGGTTCAACTCAGTAACTTGAGCTTATTGAACATGTTTTTCTCAAGTTCAGCTGAATTAATATCAAGTTTATTTGACTAGAAAAGGGTAATTGTTCTGATTCATTACCAAATTACCTCAACTTGTCTTTTCAAATTCAGTCAAATTAAAACTTTAACTTCAAAACAAATTGTTTATTTTTATACTGTATGCTTGTCAGGTATTAAACTATTAATTAAGAGTTTTTATTTTCTGTCTAAATAATGAATCATCGAAGAACACAGTGTGCAGAAAATGCCACCTAAGGGCCTCGGGGAAGGCAGAGCATTAGGTGCTGGTGAGCTGCTCGCCTTATAACGCTATTTTCAAATGACAGAATAATATGTTATGGATCATTTGACTCCTCTCTCATCTTTTCCCTCTCTCCCCCTCCCTTCCTCCCTCCCTCCTTCCCGCCTGCAAGCATCTCCCTGAGACGAAGGCATGTGTTGCCAGCAGCACGAACAATGGTGCCCCCTTCCACTGTGGCAACGGTGAAATATCAGAGCATGGAAGGCAGTCAGGAGGGGCGAGAGCGGGGATACGGATGTGGGAATCTACAGCCAATAAAAAGTGGCCGTCCATGGGGTATGTGCCATTCAGACCTCCCTCTATCTGAAGCTGGAGGGTCTTTAAAGAGTCATCTCCCCTTTCTGTGGCTGGGAGCTAAAGAAGTGGTATTACAGAGGCTCAAGAGGCTCTGTCACATGATTCAGTGGGCCATTGTAGGGAAAGGTGCTCAGGGAGTGGAACACACTATCACATGAGAAAATTGCAGCAGGGGAAGAGCGTGTGTCGAGATGTGTGTGTTGTATACGTGAACGAAAAAGGGTGGGCGGGAGGTCATTTACGAGAGCGGGAACAGGTTAGCAGGCAAAAATCACTGTACGAGTGTGCGCTGTAAGTGAGCAATGTGAGACTGTGGCTCGCTGCTGTTTACCCTGACATTTGCCTGAGGTACTGCTACACTGACCTTTCCATTTCGTTTTTAATTAGTATTTCTGCAAAGATGAAAATAGCAGCAGCTTTACAGTCGAATAAAAGAGAAGAAATAAAGCACGTGTTTGACGTTCTTTCGCTTTATTCATCCTCCCTCTGTTGTAACATTTAGTTTTGACAGGCTTGTGACTGTCTGTCTACACATTTGAGGTGCCAAAGAAAGGGAGCGAAGCATAAAAAATTCAGACAGACTGGGAGAAGAAAAATGGAGAGGCAGAACTGATAGTGGTGGGAAGGAGGAGAAAAAGAGAGAAATCTGCATTTGTAATGCAAGCAATGATTAATATCAAAAGAGAGAAGAAAATTTACTGTGGCATGAATGGCACGATGGCATGTCTGGGATCTACTGTACTGTAGATGCCCAGGGCCATGATTACTCATCTCCGCGCTGCATTAGAACTACTTCTGTTAGCTTCGATAAATAATATACAAGCTTGGCATCTTTTGCTCAAGATAACATGCTCGCACATAATTGACACATAAACTGCTTTTTCCCCCCCTTCCCCCGTTTTCCTCCCTCCTCTTTATCCCTACTTACTTGCTTGCTGGCATTTCATCAAAATCACAGTAAATACATAAAACACTCAAACTAATTAATGATTATGGAAGACTGTGGGGTAATGAAAAGTATATAGATGGTGTAGGAGTGCTAAAACCCATTTAATTTCATTTAGAGACGGGGAATTAATTAGGGGCTGGAAACCCAGCCAAAAAGGAGCAGATTTATAAAAGCAGGAGTTCAGCCAGTCATCTTTCACTCATCAGGGTGTGACAGTAGCTGGCGTGTGCAGGAAGTCTTCCAAAGGCGGGGCGACGCACGCATTTTTCAGACAGGCTGTTTTCAAGTGACCTCTGTGACAGACAATCATTTTTATCCCCAAATGACTCCACCAACAATTATTTATAAGTGTTAGGAATTGCACAATCATAGCTTTTAAGATGCTTAAGTCAAATTGAAATCAAAATTATTTTTCGCTGAGAAGTCAATGCACCCTCTGTGTTTTTACTTGTGTATTTTTTTTTTACCAAAAAAGAATGTTTTAAGTGTTCCTCTGCAGCGGTGGCACCACCTATTTTAGTTTTCTCAACAGGAGGTGAATTTTTTGTTCGGACTGGCAATGTCTGCACCGATAAACGTGACTTCAATTCCAATGGCAAGACAGGTACAGTGTTGCCAACTTGGCGACTCTCTTGCTAGATTTAGCACCTTTTCAGACCCTCTTAGTGAATTTATTTAGAAAGAAAATGACTAGCAACAAATTTAGCAAATTATTCAGACCATCAGGGAAAAGGCAAGACATATATTAATATATATCATAATGGAATTCATTTCCATATATGCTGCTCAGAGTAAATGCAGTCCACAGCTCTTCTGCCAACAGTGCTGGGGTCTTTCCCTCTCCTCTTGCACAGTGTGCAGAGATATCGCATGTGTAGGACAGGTTGAAGGACTGTGCACGCCACAGGAGAGGGAGTTTAGATGTTGTGAGTTTCTATGGTTATGCTGATGCTCTCACTCTGAGACTTGGTCCTATAGCTTGTAAATATGTAAATAAAGAGTTTAGTCTTGAAAATATTTAAATAGTTTGTTTGATCTTTTTCCGTAATTTGTGGATTCTTTTTTACTTCAAATGTGCTTGTGGTAAGTTTGTGATTATTTGTTTTCTTTAACTACCTTTTATATGTCTTAGTGTGACCTCCTCCTCTCTGCAACCGACAAACTCGATATGCAAACAAGGGTGTGATGTCATCTGGTGATTTTTTGAGCTTGTGCTAGCTACAACACTGGACAGGTAGGAAACCAGCTGAGGGCTGATGTTGTATCTGTGATTTCAGACCTCTCTATCTTATACTGTTTCTCCATACTTTGTGTTGTGATAGACGTAATGTCCAAAGTGGTGAGGTCACAGACCTATCCAGCTGTGAGTTTTGACAGTCCACCTATCTGGACCCATGAGACAGCTGACACTATCTAAACTAGCTAGACTCCTTGCTATAATGTTAGATGAACACAACACTGAGCATGCACGAGCTGTCAGTAACTAAGCAGGTGTTGAAATACCACGACCGAGAAGCAACATGTTGCAGGAACTAGCAATGTTAGCGAGCTAGATCAACTAGCCTCCCCTTTCAGAGTGGAAGTTAGCATGCTAAGATAACTAGCTCCCACTTTTGCAGTGAAATACAAACTTAACAGTGTTAAGTTGGGTAGCGTTTTCATAGACAGCCTACAATAAATGGCCGATGGCTAGTGGTGCGTTAGCTTGTTGAAAAAAATTGACAAAATGCTTTGGGTCAACATTCGTACTACTTTTTGGACTGTGTATCCATAATAGTTGAGCACATTTGGTTTTGTCTTTCCTATTTCCTGTACTTACATAATATGTGCTAAGGTTGTCTGTGTTTGGATAAAAAAGAGAAAAATTAAAAAGTGATTCAAAGATGTTGGTGGGGGATCTGTAAAAGTGACATACTTATGTTCACATCTTAAGTTAGCTAATGTTAGCAAAATGCTAGCTAACTAGCTACCATTTATGTACATTAACTAACTAATTAGCTAGTGTTTTGCTAACATTAGTTATCAGATGTAACTAGCTACCTAAAAACTGATGAAGATTAACTTAATGAAGATTAATTAGTTAGAACTGTTATTGGAGCTCCGAGGAAAAGGGGGCGGGGCTTCAATTATGACAGGGTCCAGTCAGTAGCCCACCACAGAAATGCCAGCTTCAATGGTTCCACAAATCATTCAGTGGTTAAAATGGTTTTATTTATTGAAAATGGAAAAATAAGGACAATGGCTGTTTTACCATTTTATTTTATTTCCTTATGCAAAAATTGAGGAAAACTGAAATTTGAAAATTTGACTTTCAGAATATTGGTCAATACGTAAGCATCAGGCCGCATCAGTTATTGAAAAAAAAGAGGTGTATGATTATGCAAAACAATAAACTCTGTGTCACTAGACTTAACTGAAGGATTCTGTCCTTGTGCAGCCACGAAGTTGCACCAGGTCTCATTTTGCAGTTTGAGTTTTGTGGACATCGGACACTGCAAATTCTGCAGAAGCCCCATTAGTGGTAGTTTTTAGACTTTCTGAGGCTGCTATGTACCGGATATGTACCACTTAGAGTTGACAAGTGTAGGGTTACTTCCACAGACTTTCTGAAATTTCTCAGCACTTTGAGACAAGCGCTGACAGCACTTTTCCATGAGAGTAGTGAAAGTGACACCGTTCTTGAGATGGGAGGGCGGCGAGTGAAAGAGGAGAGAAAATAGGATGGGAGATAGAAAGAGGGAGAACAGATTTGGTGGGAGGG
>JAJHUR010097039.1:0-14875 GCA_027495735.1 Lutjanus campechanus
ATATATCACCTCTAGAGATGCAGTGATTAATTGATTTACAGAAAATTAGTTGCCAACTAACTCGTAAAAATAATTGTGAGAATAACCGATAATGAAGATAATCCTCAGCTGAAGCCCAAATGACTTGTGTGAACATGATTTCTGCCTGATTTCAGGTCAGATAGAATGTTATCGAACATTATAAGACGACAAATCCAGTGACCCCACTACTACTTCACAATGTCATCAAACCACATCTTTTGTTAATTTCTTTAATGTGAGTGAGACCTCTAGAGGCAGACTTTACATATCGCGCCTCATGCATGAACATTGTCGTTCTTATCTTAAATTTCTCTTGCTTTATTTTGTACAAAGGGCTCATTTGAACACGCCACATCAGATTCAACCAACGCTTGTAATTTCAGAAAACTGTGTAAATGATCCACCTGTGTGTATTTGACTGATTAATTAATGCCCCAGTAATACCATATAAGGCTGTGCTTCCTGCTCCACATGTCGGGAAGTGTTCATTCATGAAAATAGCATAAAAAAAAAAGTAGGACTTTAAGACTTTGGAGTTTGATGTCCTGCTTTCAGAGATCCATAAAGGAAAATCTGTCATTTTAACAGCATCAGCATAGGAATAAAAAGACCTGCTAAAGCAAAGAAACTGGAAAAGCGAGTGCTGTTAATAATGTGTTACCTGAGGGTCAGACTGTCACTGAAATAAAGATATGAAAATGACTTAAGAGACTAAAACGACTCGCCACAGCCACAGTTAGGGGCGTTCAATGACTGCAGCAAGAGGAGAGGGTTAAGGGGAAGTTTTCATCACAGAGACAGAGGACAGAATAAGTGAGGATGTTTGCCTGGACAGAGACTTTATGAACCTGCATGTACAGATAAACGGCCTGACACCTGACAGCAGGTAATAATAGATCATTGAATGAATGATGACAGGCTTTATATGTAAGTTATATACAGTTATATTATAATTTGAAATGTAATCAAACAGGATAACGTCGGGCGGACGTTTAGCTCAGTTGGTAGAGCGTCCGACCCATGTACTAAGGCTGTCAGTCCTCTGCAGTGGCCACTGGTTCGACTCCCGCCTGTGGCCCTTTGCTGCATGTCATCCCCTCTCTCTCTGCCCCGTTTCCTGTCTACTCTCCAGCTGTCCTGTCAATAAAGGCAAAAATGGCTGAAAAAATAACTTAAAAAACAAAACAGGATAACGTCGACATAATGATGAAGTGTAATTTATTTTTCAAACTCAAAATGTCTTCAAACTAATGAAATATATAGTCACTAGTGAAAAACTTGGAAATCGTGTTCATCTCTGAAAGAAAATTCAAAATACAAGAAAACTGGTGAAGGCCACAAGTTCTCTTAAATCACTGGTACGCACCACTTCAGAACAAATCTGTTCGTACGAGTGGTTCTTGCATGAGGCCCATTGTGAGTAAATATTTAAACTGTATTTTCATTGGCTGTGAGCCCACAGCCCAAAGAAATCAATTACACTGGATGTTGGGTTCGGAGGGGTTCAAACTTTTTGTTTCCTGTGGTGGAGTTTTTAAGGTTTACAAAAGGTAATGTTTGTTGGTTTGATTGACAGGTATCCTGGAGGTATTTCAGCTCATCACACTTCATGCTGTGATGGATACTCATCGACCCAAGTCGCCCCAAACCTCAAGTTTCTGAAGGTGGCACCCACTCCTGGCTGTAAAAAATCCCACCTGAAACCTCTGAGTTACATTGGTTTTATTTAGTCTGTGATAGCTCCAATAAAAATGTTCAGTGTACAGAGACTGAAGGATGCTATGAAGCAATAGTTGGGATTATTGCCCGTCCTTGTGGAGGAAGCAGAAGCTTAAAAAGTCCCCTGTGTAGTCATAGCAGTCTGGTAATTGATGTCGATATCTAATCAAATAAACAAGTAGTACCCTTGCCAAAGAGAGAGGCACTACAAAGACAAACCTGCTGGAAAGGGTTTGTTTTTTTTCCTTTGCCAAACCATTTCAATATTTTATCTGGTAACAAAATTATTACAGTCCTTGAGATAGTATAAAAGGGAGCAAGTCGATGTTGCAAAACAAGCTTGTTCAGGGCAGGAAAAACTGCGGCACTTGCCAGGGTTATCAGACACTTTAAAAAAAAAAGGAAGAAACTCCATCAATATCGATCTGAAAACTCATAAATTACAGTCACGGCCGTGATTATGTTCTCAATACATCAACTTCAAGTATTCTCTGAAGAAAATATGAGCGTTCTCCTTTTCAGATTCACAACCGTCTGGATCAGAGCTGCTGTGGATTCAGGCCCAGGCGGGAGGACGCGTGCGTGGAACTCGGCCATCACGCCGAATGTCAAGACCAGAACCGGATAAAACTAACAAACATCGTCTACAGGGGTCATGACCCCAGACACCTGGTCTTCACCAACAACAAGGGCTTCTTCGACCGCAATGAGGACAACCTGGACTTCAGGCTCCTGGAAGGAATCAAAGAGTAAGTTCGGATCACAACAATGCAATAGTTGGTAGCAGCTATTGTAAATTTGTGCTCGTTTTTTGGCATGATCAGTCTGTTGTCATTCCTAAGCTGTCACATTCTGAATTTATGGAGCATAAGTATGAAACAGTTATCACAAACAAAAAAGGTCAATTCTAAACTCTCAAATCCTGTTTTGATCTCATAAAACCATAGTTTAAATGTTGAAGAAGTAAATATTTGAGATCTGGTAAACAAAGTAAATGTGTGTTTTGGATATGTATCCTGGGGGCTGGAACACGTGTTCTTTCTGTTTATCCCCAACTGATCCGTGTGGATCTGTGATTCCAAACCACACAGCAGAGACATTTCTTTCATTTCATCTATCTTTTGATCAATAAATCAGCGAGTCACACCACTAGGGAGGCAGAACAGAAACTGTGGTTTGGCAAGGACGCTGGTATCTCCTCCCCACACATGAATTCTAGTGATCCTCATCAAAACTGCGGCTTCCATTCTGGAATTCAAGTCAGATATGAAGGCGAAATATATCTAGATTGAGCTGTTATCATCTGACCTTAAGCTGCAAGGCCGACTTCATTAATACCTGATTTTTGTTTGACCATAGGTTGAATTTCTTTAAGATTCCTTTGATTTCTATCAAAGCTTAATAAATTCCTAAGATTCTAAACTGACACGTACAACATCAGGTATCACAGTTTATTGAATAAGCTGCTTGAAAACCTGAATGTATTCAACAACCACTTGACAGTCTCGTCATGGCTCTTTTCCGGTTGTCTCCAAGGTCCACACGATCATGTGCTACCTTTCTCTCTTCTGGTTTGTCTTTTTACTTATACAAACATTTCTCTGAGGAAGAACGCCTCTGCAGGCGGTCCTAAAATCCAATCAGAAGTCAGTGAGGCGAGGAACAAAAGAGTATCTGAAGCAGCAGAATCAAGCAGCAAATAGCAGCTTTAGTTTTGTTTATCTTGCTCTTGTTGAAAACATGTGAGGTGATACTCACCCATATTCATACTTCAGTGAAAGACTGGAAGAGTGCGGATCCCCTCCAGGCAGCAGATGGTGAGGCACCGATTGCAATGCCACCACGACTGCCAGATGCAACCAGCAGAGTTCCAACAACATTTAATGTTCTATTGCTCCCGGCTGAAACAAGATTGCAAACTGAATCCGTTGTTTATCGCTTGCGGTCCATAGCTGTGGGTTAAGAAGAGTGAGAAGTCAGCTGTCAATGTGACAAGTGTATTTTTTTACAAAATGGAAGTTATCGATATATAATACATGCATGATTTTGAGTGAGACATTATGATGTCACAGTGAAGTTGACCTTTGACCTTTTTGTTGGATATGAAATGTCATCACCTCATCATTTCATCCTATTAGATATTTCCGTGTAATTTGTTCAGAATTAGCGTATGAATTCTTGAGTTGTGGCCAAATATTTGTTTAGTGAGGTCACCTTGACCTTTGACCCTTGACCACCAAAATTTAACCAGTTCATCATTGAGTTCAAGTGGACAGTTGTACCAAATTTGAAGAAACTCACTCCAAGCCTTCCTGAGATATCGCCCTTACAAAAACTTGACGGACATGATGTTTGAACGCCTAAATTAAATCAGTTCATCCTGGAGTTCAATTGGTGCAAAGTTTGAAGAAATTCCCTCAATCCGTTCTTGAGATATCACAATGGAAATGAGAATGGGATGACCTGAAAGCACGATGTCTATGGCCAGGGCTATCGCTGGTGTGGAGCCATAAAAAACATCAATGTGCACAAAATATGAGCCCGATAGGCCCAGTAGTATTTGAGATTAGCTGCTGACAAGCTTCAGGTCTGTTGCCCACACACACACACACACACACACACACACACACACACACACACACACACACACACCAACGCAAGTGATTGCATAATCCCCTGCACTCTTATGCTAATACTAATAAAAATTAACCAACTCCAAACCCAACTGCTGTATCCTGCTCCCACACACCTTCACATGACACCAGGACAGCTAATCTCATTTTTCATCTCTGCTTATTTCATTTGTAGTAGTGGAGATTTTACCCACTGTTTAAATATCAGAGAGGTTTCTAGTTTTCAGCCTGTACTTGTGCTAGAACTATAAAAAAACAAAAAAAAACCTTCATGAAACTGAAGTTTTGGCTACGAGCATCCTCAGAGGCAACAAGCGCCAAATGTGACTGATAAACTACTTCCAACAGCCAGGAAGCAGAGAGCCACTGTTTTTTTTTTCTCATTTCGAGGGAGCTAATGTTAATGGCTAGCTGTGGTCAACATATGGTATAAAATACAGAAATGTAATAGTCTTAATTTTATCATCTCTTCATGATTATTACTTTTAAGAGCATTCTGTTGCTACTAGCAACACCTGCAGGCACAGCGCCATAGCAACTGCAATTAATCTAACTGACATTGTAACATAGGCCAGGTTTTGTAATAAATTAATTTTCCTGTGAACAGTTTCGTGCTAACTGACCTAGCCATGTGAGGTCTGTATTCTCAAATTCCCAAAACAGTTTTTACTTAGGGATGGATGATACCAAACAATTTAAAAGCTGATACTTTTTGATACAGATATTGATACTGATCACTGATAGTGGTCTCTTTTACAGAAATACTATAATAAAATGATGATAAAATAAGTAGTTATCATCTTGTTTGTTTTTCTCAGCCTCCATAAAACATTTAGAGTGTGCTGTTCTTAAAGGTTCAAAGAGGTTACCTGTGTTGCTGTGCGGCACTTTGCTTCTTGCTGCATTTTTATCCGAAGGTGAAAAGAACCACACCACGCATAATGTGACACAGGCCAGCTAAATAAAAAGCTGTTTATTGGCATAAACATCCATGCAAAAGTACGTAAAATGTTTGGAAGTGATGCAGCCACCCACTTTTTGATTATAGCCTATAATTTTATTATCAATATTTTTTTTAAAGGAATAAAACACCAATTGAGTAGCTTGTGAGAATTTGAGTATCGGTCCTGCATGAATCAATCCGCTCATCCCTATTTTTGCTACATACTGGTAAACATCTGTCGGTTCTAGCTGGCAAACACAACTCATGAAATTCCAGTGAGAAACAACAGCTCATAGCAGTAATAACAGTAACATCGACTACACTTAGCAGGTACTGAGAAATAAACTGCATGTCCCAAAACATCAACAAGCGCTCATGGGTTAAAAGCACAGAAGCCCGCTTTCACTAGCAATGCTAGCATTTTAAAGTAACATTGGCATAAAAGAAAGTTTCACTCAAGTTGAAGCAACAGATGTTGTTGTAACAGATCTGACAAATGATTTGTACTTTTGTGAATCTAATTTTAGCAGGCAAACTCATTGTTTCACTTTTGTCTAATGTCTGTTTAATCCACTTTATTCAGATTGTATGAATGTTGTGGTTTATTTTACAGTTCACTATTGCTCCCACACACTTCAAAAGCCAACTCCTGTATTGAACTCTTGTGTGCTGCTGCATAGCTGTGCACCTACACACATACCATAGAGGGCGAGAAAGGATACAATTTAGTTTTAGATTTTAAAGTTAATTCTGACAAATCAACTGCTGTTTCTTACCTGTTGTTCTTTGATTGTAGCTTTCATTACTGTTTTCTGCACTTTTGTCTCTGTTACAGTTGCTTTCTTAATATTGCAATAGATATAGATATAGCATAAAGAAAGAAACAACCAATATAAAGTTGCAGCAAAGACAAATTTGATTCCAGCTCTTTCTATTTTTGGCAAGTTTAAATTTTCTGTTGATTAAACTATAAAAACAGGGTATTATGGCTTCACCCAGCAAGAACCAATCAGATTATTTCTGCTCCCAGCTGAGCCCCTCTGCCTCTGAGACATGAACCTGAAACCGAAACTCAATTTGATTGTGCCTCCTCGTCTGTTTCTGTCTTTCAGGCTTCCAGAGCAGGCGGTGTTGGTGCTGAAGAGCAGGCGGCTGAGGGAGAAGCTCCTCCAGTCTCTGTTCCTGGACCAGACGTACTGGGAGAGCCAGGGCGGCCGGCAGGGCATCGACAAGCTGATTGATGTCATTGAGAGGCGTGCCAAGGTCCTCCTCACCTACATCAACGCTCATGGGATCAAAGTCATGGCAATGAACGCGTGACGAGACTCACACCAGTCAAGTGGCCAAATTAAAGAGACACTGATGGACTGATTCCTGCATGTGACTTCGCTTTGTCCTTTCAAGAATGTCCTTTTTAAAAGACACTGGAGCTTTATCTAGGCTACTAACATTTTCAAAGTGGGCGTGGATAAAAACATCAGCTAATGTCTAAAATTGTTATACTGTAATTTCTGACAACTGACCCCCAATCCTCTGGACGATGGGATTTTACAGGGAAATATTGGGAAAATGAAGCAAGATTAATGAGTTATTTTTATATTTTTTCTTTATATGTTTGTAAAAAATGACACCATAATGAAGGACTTGCCCCCTGTCCTCACAAAATAGCACAAGTTGAGTTGTTCAGAATACCAAGTTTATGTCATTTAAGGTTAAAGGATAACTTCGGTATTTTTCAACCTGGGCCCCATTTCCCCATGTGTATGTGTGTGTGTATGATTGACAGCTGCAACTCGTTTTAAAATTGGTGCGGTATTGAGGGACGCAGATGCAGCCGGCAGCCGCGAAACGAGTTATAACGGTAGATATCGGGGCAAATTCGTCCGTAAAAGTTTGTGCATTAAACGTGCTTTTTTTCGCCACAGTCCAGCTCACATCACCAGTGTAATCTCTGTCAACAACATGCAAAGCGTGTTCACTCTGTGACGACATCTCACAGGATCTTTCTTCATTGCAGTGAGTGGGACAGCTGTTTTCTTGAGGTGTGTTTGGTGAAGTGTTTCAGGATTGGATGTCTTCTCTTCTTGGCCTGGCAGTAGTCATCTTGAGAAAAGTGTGCACTGCAGACCCGATGGTCTGCCAGGCGCAGTGTCTGGACAGGAGCGTTAGCATCCAGTTGTAGCACAATTAGCCACAACTTCAGCATGTTGCTGTGCGACAAAGTCAGCCTGTAAAAGCTGTACGGGGTGTTGCACGACATCCTGTTCTTGCACTTCGATGACGCAAAAACATGAACCATTGTTTTCAATAGTTGCAGTAAAACCTTCAACTGAACTCCGGGACAGCTAACTCCGCTCAGACCGACTCTCAGCATGACTCTCAGCATGACTCCTGTTTTCTTCCGGCAACAAACAAAGATCCCGCGAGATGTCGTCACACACAGCAAGCAGTAAGTGAAGCATACTGTTGACAGAGATTACACTGGCGATCTGATCCGGTCTGTGGTGAAAAAGAGCACGTTTAATGCACAAACTTTTACGGACGAATTTGCCCCAATATCTACTGTTATAACTCGTTTCGCGGCTGCCGGCTGCATCCGCGTCCCTCAAGTTATAGCTATCAATCATACACACACATACACATGGGGAAATAGGGCCCAGGTTGAAAAATACCGAAGTTATCCTTTAAAGGAAATCATAAACATGTAATTTGCATAATATACAGAGCAAGGCTTTAATTGAACTTATTCTGACATTTAAAATGAGCTTAATGTATACTACTTTTCACTTCCCTCTTTCATGTCTTAAGTCGATGTCTTTCTCCCCCTGAGGCAACTACACTGCCACAATTATGTACATAATACGCTGCAGTTATAACACTTGCTCCTCCTACAGCCCTCCAGCGAGTGCCATTTGTATGCTAATGGAATGCACTAAATGATATGTTATTTTCTTCTCTGCTCCTCAGCTGAGTGGCAGGAATTAAGATGTCAATAAAGCGTCTTAGCGTAGCTAAGAAGCCGCCACGCAGATGCTCTTGGCTTGATCGACATGATTCACACATTATCATACACTGAAAAAAAAAAAAATAGATTTTTACTTATTTTCACAAACATTGTATATTATGAAACATGTTTGGACAGAACTAGGCATAGCAATTTTACATTATAAACTGAAGAACTTTAGGATGAGAATCAGATGGTGTTATTCTCATTTATATGCACTCTTATATAACTACATTAACAGCTTTGGCTGTGACCATTTTCTCTGTATTTATTTATTTTTGTATTATCTTTTTTTTTTTAATTGTTGAACATGTTTGAGCATCAGATATATTTGTCAAATATTTGACCTTTGATCAATAAAAGCATTTTAAGGGTCACTGATAGTGATTTTTAGCTTTTCATTTTTAACTTAAAGCTACTACAAGGAGATTTAACTGGTTATGAAACAGTCTCAATTTATACTGATGTCACTACTGTATATGACCTACAACCCCAATTCAAAAAAAGTTGGGATGTTGTGAGCAACATAAACAGAATGCAATGATTTGCAAAGAGAATTTTTTTTTCCTACATTCAGTTGAATACAGTACAAAGACAAGATATTTAATATTCAATCTGATTAACTTTATTGTTTTTTGTAAATATGCAGACATTCTAAATTTGATGTCTGCAACATGTTAGAAAATGTTTACCACTGTGATACATCACCTTTTCTTTTAACAACAGTCAGTAAGTGTTTGGAACTGAGGACACTAGTTGCTGAAGTTTTAAAAGTGAAATTCTTTCCCATTCTTGATACACAACTTTAGTGGGTCAGCAGTCCAGGGTCTCTGTTGTCCAATTTTACCCTTCATAATGCACCACACATTTTTAGTGTGAGACAGGTCTGGACTGCAGGCAGGTCAGTCTAGTACCTGAACTCTTTTACTATGAGGCCACGCTGTGTTGGCATTGTCTTGTTGAATTAAGCTGAAAAACACCTTGTCTGCTCCAAATCCTGCATGTACCTTTCAGCATTAATGAAGCCTTCACAGATGTGACAATTACCCATGATGCCATGGGCACTAACACTCCATACCATCACTGATGCTGGAGTTTGAAGTTAGTGCCAGTAACAATCTGGATGGTCTTTTCCTCTTTAGCCTGGAGGACACGATGTTCATGATTCCTGAACATAATCTGAAACGTGTAGATGCAGTGGCAAACTGTGTCAAACAAAGGTTTTCCAAAGTGTTCCGAAGCCCCTGTAGTATCCTTTATACAATTATGTGGGTTTTTAATGCAGTGTCACCTGAGGGGTCAAAGGTCATGTGTATTTGCTCCCTATGTGCAGAGATTTCTCTGGATTTTCTAAATCTTTGAATAATATTATGGACTGTTGTGTATGAGTGGAACATTAAATATCTTGTCTTTGCTCTGTATTCAGTTGAATATAGGTCAAAATGTTATGCAGATCACTGCATCTCAACCCTTTTGGTAGTTGGGCTGTACATAAGCCAACCAGACCATCTATGAGAAGAGCGGATTCTTCTATGTAATTATTCTTAATGCCTGTCAGCGGGTAAGATTCTCCTTGAAATCAGAAGAAACAAGCCTTGTATTTATGTTTTTCCAGACAGAGTTACAGTGTGTCGTATGTTAGCCAGTTAAAAAGAAGCAGGAGGAGATTTATATTTATTTAATTTTATTTTTGGCGTTATATTTTGTGGTTATAACTGTGGAAACACTGCTTTTGTTCAAACGGCCTCCCAAATCCACAAAATATTAAAACATGCATGCATTTTGACTTGAAACACTTGATTTTGGGTCACTTGTCAGTCACAAACAGGCCTGTAATTTCATTTTGAGCCACTTTACTGCGATTGCATAAAAGGTTTGGCACTTATATTGTCTTAAATGACAAAACCACCATCAAAGAACTATTAAAAGTAGATTGAATCTTTAAAATGCATTAGCAAAGACATTTTTTTTTTCTCATGTCCACACAGCATCAGTCAAAGCATGGTCAGAAATAGTCTGTGGCACTGAAATCTGAGCCTGAACGTGGTGTCTGCTGTTCATGCTGTTGTAAACAGTGTGCTTCGGGCTCTGAGAGTTGGAGTCGACGGGGCTTTGTGGGTTATTTTCTCGCGTCCGTGCCGGGCATTCACTCGGCTGTTGTTTTAACCCCTCTGCACCCGCATTAGTGCGTCAGTGGGGTCCATGCCTCTGTGTGTTTGTGTTAGAAAGACCCCTCTAGTTCCCAGACTGCTCTGCAGCGGAACTTACTTTTCTTTACACACATGTGTGTATGCATATTCTCACACAATAACATACACACGGACAAAAGGTGACTTTTGACCAATATATGTGTGCAACAATATATGTAAAAACACACACAGACACACACGCACACACAAGCATTAGGGCCTTGACCTTCCCTGAGAGTTTCCCCACATTCACTCCCACTGAGTGAAATCAGAATACTGCAACAACAGTGTGTAAAGTTCTGCAGGTCAAGTGCTGCACTCCAAACTGACAAACAAGCCTTTACAAGCAGCGACTTAGTCATCTCACAGACACACTCGCGTAAGCAACAGTGTGCTGTGCAGCGTTATTTAAGATTAGCAGAAAAAATGCACTGCAGGCATTGGGAAGAAAGTGTTCATTCAACTCCACTCCCTCATGAAATCCAGAAATCAAAATCCATGACATCTTTTATTCACTTTGCTGGGGAGAGGCAACAGACATGGTGTCAAAACTACTGAAAAGATGCAACAAGAGCTGCGCTTGTGATCTTGTCTCATGTGATGTGGTCTGTAAACAGCTGCATGAAAACATGCTGGTAAAGTCTTGAGAGAAAGTGGTGAAATTACACTTTGAAGTAACCTGGGCTTTACGATATATTTAAATATTTTGATACTTGGTTTCTCTCTGTGCGGTGACTCTGGTTTGACCAGTCCAACAACGGCACGTGTCAGTCCGAACAACACTGGAACAAGCAGACTCTCTGTGTAATTACCTCTCTGCTTCTTCAAGTTTGGTGCCATCCTGAAACAACACCCTGAAGTGGCTGTTTTTCAGTTTCAGCTCCTATACCAAGCAGCTGCCATCTCTTTCTCTACAATGGGTCTTGTTCTTTTTCTTCTTTTTTTTATTAAATAAAAGGAACACCCAGTCATGCTCACTTGATGTTGAGTATATCGTTGTTGCGGAGTGGGATTTATTTTAGAAGCTTAATAATTTAGTTGCAAAATCATGTCTCGCTTGATTGAAAATTGATTGAAAAGTTTTCGCAGTTTTGTGCTGTTTATTTGTGCCACTGTTGGTGAGCAAATACAGCCTTAATTGAACCTCAGTCATCTTCCTCCTTTCCTTTTTTCTGTACTTTGATATTCTATGTGCTACTCTTATCTATGTTGAACAGAAAACCAAATTTTGATGATGGTTAAAAAACTTGAACCTAATTGCATCTTAAATTAGTTAGCTAGTTAGCTTGCATTTTGCTAATATTCGTTCACTTAAAATGTGACTATATATGTCGTTATTACAGGGTCGTGTCTAGAAGGGAACCCCAGACCTGCAAAAGATCTTGTGAAAGTGATCATTTTAACCCAAACCATATTTCCCTAATCCTAACCCAGTTTTTTTTGTGTGTAAACCTACCCAGATTTTAACAACTGCACTGTCATATTATTAAAAAAGGATAATTTGCTTGTCCAAGGTGCACTATAAAGAAATAACGCAAACAAATGTCGTGGCAGAGTTGCAGATCAAGGGTTTTCTTCTAGACACAACCCTCTTACAGATCCCCCCCGCAACTTTAGACTTTATCGTTAAAACTTTTTTCTTTTCAAAATAAATGAGCTTAGCACATAGCATAACGAAATACAGGAAACAGGAAAGGAGAAAATTGACAGAGGCTCCGCCTTGCACCAAGTTTGCTCAACTGTTACTGGAGCAAAGAGTGAAAAGGGGCGGGACTTAGGAAGGGCCAATTATACTGCACAGCAGCATTTACAGGATTAACTCAACATTTTGAGAAATTCATTTTCTTGCAGAGAGTTAGAGGAGAAGATTTATGTCATTTATGTTTGAACAGTAAATATATAGCTGGAGGCACAGTTGGTAAGCTTAATTTAGCTGGAAACAAAGGTAGCAAAATCTGCATGGTGCCACATACAGTACAGCACAGCAAATAACATTTTGCAGCAGAACAGCAACCTGCTGTAAACCAGTTTTAACTGAGTCAGGCCCGATTAATTGTAACTGATTTTTATTATGTTACTTTTAATCTTTTCCTGTATAATAAATAAATGAAATGAATCTTATATATATCTGGTTTTATTTGTGAAAAAAAGATTACTGGCCTATGTAGAATACATATAAATAGATATAAAAAAGATAGATCAATAGATTACAGATAATAGGCTTTATAATAGACTGCACCATTGCAGTGATATAAAATAACACCTTACTTTGCTACATTTGCACTTTTGTTAACTTGGATTTACCCTGCTGATTCCAGTCACTGTTATAGGTTAAGGCCCATTTATCAAAACACAGAAATTGTATTTAATCATGAACCAACAAAATGATCAGTTAAATCTATAGTGAAAGGTTAATATATGCATCACTTTAAAGTTTCTGTGCCTTAAGGGAAAATGCAGTGTTTGCAATTCGTATCTCCTCAGGCAAGTTGTTCAGTTTGAAATACATTAAAGAGGCGGTGCGCTCTGTGGTTAAGTTTTCAGTTTTAATTAAGCTGGTTTTGACTTGAGCACTGAGAAAGTTTGTGCTTTTGTTGAGCTGGGAAAGTCGACTATTTTTGCATCAGCTTTCAGGAAACTTTACAAGGTTTACCTTCAGGAATGGCTCGGTGGTGAAAAGTACAAAATGACTTTCACTGAATGTTTCTTTTTTTATATACGACAGACGTGACGTGTTCACTCTTGCCTACACAGATAATGAACCTGTTGCTCAGTTTGTCTCGTAGCGCGTCTGCTTTTCTTCTTCGCCCTTCAGCTCTTCTTCTTACCCCGTGAGTTCAGTTTAGAAACGGAGACGATTTTGTCTCTGAGGCAGTGGATGAGAATAATTTGGGACGGTTGATCTCAGCTGTGCCCAGCTGGTTGCTGCCTGGTCTGCCTCCAAACAGGATCCAAACAGAGGAGCTCTTTATTCTCGTAACCTCAGCTCAGCGGTGATAATCACTCTGGTTTACCATGATGTCACTTCTCCCATTCGCTGCTCTCCCGAGTTTGCCACTGACCTCGATTGAACTCTGACTGTATTGGGTGAGAGTAACTTATTTATTGTGAGTCAAATTATTGTCCTGCATCAAGCAAAGAAAACTAAGAAGACTGATGAGACTACTAAAACTGGGTTAAGAACTGCCCAAACCTGGAAGGACAGAAGTGAACCATCATCTTCCAGGAAGAAATGTGAAATCAAATCATAAAAAATCAACGATTGAACTCAGGGCTGTGTTTAATAGTGAAAGTAAGAGCATTTCCACATGCAAAATACAAAGAGAACTCAAGGGATTGGGACTAAACAGCTTATCAGTGAGCCTAATCCAAAAAAATCATCAGGGTAAGAAGAGAGGTGGATGAAGTGATGCTCCCATCATGCCTAGTGCCTACCGTACAAGCCTGCTGGGGCAGTGTTATGATCTGGGGTTGCTTCAGTTGCTCAGGTCGAGGTTCAGCAACGTTATGTGTCCAAAAACTGAGGCAGCTCACAACCTGAATATACTGAATGAGCAGGTTTTTCCATCAATGGATTGTGTCTTCCCTGATGGCACGTGCATATTCAAAGACGACAATGCCAGGATTCATCAGGTGGTCCGACTCTCTCATCATCAATACAAGATATTGGTGAAACATTAATGCAACTCTGGACAGAAATAAATGTTGTGACACTGCACAAGCTTATTGAAACGATGCCATTGTGAATGCGTGCCATAATCAAAGCTAAAGGCGGTCCAACCAAATATTAGAGTGTGTAGTTGTTGTTTTTTTTGGCCAGGCAGTGTATTTGTAGCTGCACAAAGAACTGCACACATTACCAGCACCTTTTCAAATGTCTTTGGTATCATACATTACAACATTTAACCAATACACACTGCCTAATTGGTTCATGATGCTTTCAGGGAGTTCGGGACTGAATACTGAATATGAACTCAACTCAACTCAACTCAACTTTATTTATAAAGCACATTTCATACGACAAGCGTAAACTCAATGTGCTTCAAGATACATGAGTAATATAAATAATAGACTATTACATATAAAAACAAGCAGAACATGATAAAAACAAACAGGATAAGAAGGTATTATTATCATCATTATTCTCAGAAGGGAAACAATAATAATAATAAATTTTATTTGTTGGCGCCTTTCTGAGCACCCAAGGACACCTTACAAAAAATACAAGAATACCAATAATACTACATTAAAATTAGTAAAATACTAACAATACAACATTTAAAATAAATAAAATACATAACAGAAAATTAAACCGGATAGGCAAGTCTGAACAGATGGGTTTTAAGCTGTGATTTGAATTGTCCAA
>JAJHUR010097041.1:0-10255 GCA_027495735.1 Lutjanus campechanus
AGATTAAATACTTTATAATGCAGTCTTAATGCTGATTATGTAAAAACCCAAAAAAAAAAAATGTTGTGCCAGACCTCTCTTTCATAACCAGTGAACACACTGTACCAAGTGAAAGTAGGTATAACATGGAATAATCATAACAGAAAGACCTTTGAAATGTCCTGTAAAAGGATTTAAAAAAAAAAAAAGTCATGTGTGGCGCCCTCTGCTGTTCATCAGGGGTTGTGGAAAGCTTTTTTTTACATCAAGTTCAGACTTCATTTCAATGAAATCTGATTTGTTTTCTGGTTCACAGGTCACTACTACTGGTTGGAGCCAGTTCACGCCTTTGAGACCTTCCGAGACTATGATGTAGGTCTGATAGCTCTGTCCTTCCTACAAGGATCCTTCGCTTATGGAGGCTGGAACTTCCTCAACTACGTCACAGAGGAGTTGGTTGACCCATACAGGTAACAAAACACAACAAATAACATAATGTATCAAAGGATTAAAAACAGGATTGTGCAAGTGAGATTAAAAAAAACTCAAATGCTCTGAAATACA
The DNA here is from genome assembly GCA_027495735.1 of Lutjanus campechanus. Classification (NCBI taxonomy): domain Eukaryota; kingdom Metazoa; phylum Chordata; class Actinopteri; order Lutjaniformes; family Lutjanidae; genus Lutjanus; species Lutjanus campechanus. Next base: position 544 of record JAJHUR010097041.1, read on the forward strand.
TGGACATGAATACATCTCGACAAAAACGTAATAATGAGAACTTGAGATTTTATCGGTGTCGAAAGGAAAAAAGTTATGAAACGCATTAGCAAATACAGTGCTAATAAAGAATAATTTGCCAAAAATAGCATAAACATCAGATGCATGCATGTAAATTGCTGCTCATATTCAACGGCTAAAAAAATGCATCTTGAAAATACTCCTTGTCCTGTTTATTAGGGTCACCTGTGCAGTTTAATGCAATCCAATACGACTCTTCTACCATAAAATTAACATTTAAGATGCCAATAATTATTGGCATCATAGACAGTTGACACTGCCATAGACGTGTTAATTCAATTATATGTTTTAGCACTCAGGTTGTTGTTAGTGGTGATGTTGTACTGGACTGCTTTACATTCAGAGGTGTTTCTAACATTTTGACCCCCTCATGTAACAGGTGTCAACACCTTAATATAATGCAGTCCAGCACAATACAACCTCAGTGATAAACATAACTGAATTTACACATTTCTGATAATACCACTAAAATCTGAGTGTAATGAGCTCCATAAAGGTAGAATTTATAGCAGAGCTGTTGTATTGAATTTCAATAGATTATACAGACGTACGTAATGTTTCCACAGTGTATATTTATATTTGAGATGGAACATTTCGATCATGGAAGAATTTGGGCTGTGTATTTGATCGGGCCACTAAATGCAGTCTGGCAAATTTTTGTTCTACAGAAAGGATCCTAATAAGGTTGTTGGAATAAGTTGAAGCTCAAACAAGGATATTCAGTTTGCTTCCAGAGAGGAGTGAAGAACCAGAAAATATTCACATTTAAGAAGCTGAAATCAGAGAATTTTGACACCTGTTATTTAAAAAATTGCACAGAATGATCAATGATCAAAATAGTTGGTGATTACTTTAATAGTTGATTAATAATAGATTAATCATTACAGCTCTAAGTAACAAACATAGATAGACAAGTTATTAATGTAGATGAGTAACAAGAGGGCTACACAAATGGACCCCTGAGGAACACCGCTAGTAACTTGCACCACATGTGAAGTCCACAAGTTATTTCTGATCAGGTATCCAAATATTTCACATGTTGAATCAAAAGTTGGTTTGTTTTTCTATGTCAGCAGCAAAGCTCTGTCACAGAAATGGTTTGTACCATGAGTCGCAATCTTGTCTTTCATCCTCCCAGGAATCTACCACGTGCAATTTTCATCTCTATTCCCATGGTCACCTTCGTTTACGTGTTCACCAACTTGGCCTATATCACAGCCATGAGCCCACAGGAGCTTCTGGCCTCCAACGCTGTTGCGGTGGTGAGAAAACCCACAATAACTCAAATTTGTATGTGTATGTGTGTATGCATGTGGTTATAACCTTATCAGTTTGTAATGCTGTTCCGCAGCCATGTAGCGTAACCGCATTGATCTGATGCATGTTCATCATTGTAGTGTAATTCTTGTAACGCTGTCTGCCGGCCGCCACTTTGAAATGTCTTGATTAGCAGCTGTTAAGTCTGTGATTGAACTGTATATTTGTTTTCTCCTCCTCTTCTTCTATCTCTCTACTCCTAATATTTCTCCCAGACTTTTGGAGAGAAATTGCTAGGAGTAATGTCATGGATCATGCCCATCTCTGTGGCGCTGTCCACCTTCGGGGGGGTCAATGGCGCCCTCTTCACGTCGTCGCGGTCAGTTTGTCCTCCTCTGTCCCTCCCCTGGTCCTCCTTTTCTTCTTATACCGGCTTCTGTTGTTGTTGTTGCTGTGGTTTTTATTTCATCGCTCTCGTTCCCATGCCGATATTTGTACCTGTACCTGTAGAGGCACCTGGAACAACTGTGGTAGCAGGGTAAAAATGAGAAGCTCAACAGGAATAAAATCCACTAGCAGTGTAATTGCTCATTTTCAATTGGATTTCAGATCGCAGGGAAAGAGCTTGAGTAGAAAATTGTACTCCTGGGTATTTGATTCTGCTAAGATGATGCCACTCGACAAATAACATTTCCCAAAGTACTGAGCCAATTGTACTCCTGTTTTGGTCCATTTTTCACCCTGCAATTGGTCCGTTTTTCACCCCGCTATTTTCACTTCTGCGGTCTGCCTCTGCGTCGGTGTTTCCATAATCACCTGAGCTGTCCGTTTCCTGATCTGCTCTCTCAGCTGTGCACATGGTGAGCAAGCACCAGCTGGCTCTGCTCTCAGGAGCTAACCGTCTCTGGTTCTGTGTCTCAGGCTGTTTTTCGCCGGAGCGAGGGAAGGCCATCTCCCACGGCTGCTGGCCATGATTCAGGTCGATCGCTGCACTCCAATCCCAGCCTTACTGTTTACTGTGAGTCCAAACAGAAACACAACTGCACACACCAGTCGCAAGAAAAGTTGGGACACTGTGTGAAAAGTAAATCAAAACAGAATGCAATTTTTTTTAACCTATATTAAACTGAACAGAGTGCAAAGACTAGATATTTAATGTTCAAACTGATTAACGTTATTGGTTATTTGGAAATATACACTTATTCTGAATTTGATACCTGCAACATGTTCCAAAAAAAGTTGGGACAGGAGCATGTTTACCACTGTGTTGCATCACCTTTTCTGTTTCAACACTTGGTAGGCGTTTGGAAACTGAGGGCCCCAGTTGTTGGAGTCTTGAAAGTGAAATTCTTTCGAAATTTTGCTTGATATACGACTTCAGATACTCAACAGTCCCTGTCATATTTTGCGCTTCATAATGTACCACACATTTGTGTTCAGGATTAACAAAAAACAATAAGGTTTATGAACATTAAATATCTTTGTCTTTGTACTGTACTCAATTGAAATGGCATTATTTACATTTTACAGTGTCCCAAGTTAGAAATTGGTTTTGTACTTTTTGTCCTTTGACAACTTTCTCCTCTCTCACCATGTTTAGTTGATCTCCACTCTGCTGATGTTGTGCACCAGTGACATTTACACACTCATAAACTACGTGGGTTTCATCAACTACCTCTTCTATGGCATCACTGTCGCCGGGCAGATCGTGCTGCGCATCAAAGAGCCTGACATATATCGACCCATCAAGGTAAAGACAGACACACTAACTTCATGAGGCACCAAAGTTTAAAATCTTATCAGACACTGTGTATTTTCAGTGAGCGCTGCACATTACACACATGCATACAGTTTATTGGATGTGGTGCTGTTTATGCAAGGCTACAGAGGTCACTTTTGGCCAAACTTTTAACTCCGGCAGAACTTTTTATTCATAACAAACGATCCAGTTTTACAAATTCTTTTGAAACATGCATGACAATGCTCATACTCATTTTAATGACAGTTGACCTCATGTGTTTTTTGTACTTTGAGAACATTTTTATGCATTTTAAGCCAGCATGCCAGATATGTATTGAATGAATATTTGTGGTTTTACAACCCTGATCGTCCCCTCGTCCTCCAGGTGAGCCTGGTCTGGCCAGTGATCTACCTGCTGTTCTGGGCCTTCCTGCTGGTCTTTTCCCTCTACTCTGAGCCCGTGGTCTGCGGTATTGGCCTGGCCATCATGCTGACTGGTGTCCCTGTATATTTCCTCGGAGTTTACTGGGAAAACAAGCCACAGTGCTGTGATATGACTATTGGTAAGGCAACATCCTGATGTGGTTCATAAAAGAGCTCAAGACTTTGAAGTTGAAAATCTTATTTGAATTCTGAGAAGCCTGCAAACTTGTAAAGGTATAGGATTCATGGAAAGTTAAAACCAATTTGATCCAGAACAAAGCAAAAGAATTAAAGAAATATTAATCATGATAAATGCCAACAAGTGTCTTTGAAATAAAGGGTTTCTATGTATGAACTGTTGATCCTAATCAAATTTCCCTGGTCTCATTCATCTCCAACTGTGCCCAGGTAAAATGACTCATATGTGCCAAAAGCTGTGTTTAGTCGTCTATCCAGTCATGGAGGAGAACCCTGAGCCTCAAAAGAACGATGAAGATGAAAAAGATGAAAAAAGTCCTCCAACGGCTGATGGAACATGTGCATAAACAATAGATCCCTCACACTCTGTCTCAGGGCAAAAAGAAAAAGATTATTTGAGAGGTTAGCATACACTTGCACTTGTTATTCTACAACACTGGACTTTCTTGCTCTGTTTTTTTTTTTTTTTTGACCTTTTTGGCCTTAATTCTGACCACTGTTGTTTCAGTATAGTCTGGGAACAGGTGTTTGAGATGAAATGTCACTTTAAACTTATGAAACCACTTAAAATATGAATTTGTTTTCACCTTTAGAACTTAAAATGTTGTCATATTGTCCTGTTGTTTGTGAGTGTGGGAGGCAGTGGAGAAATATTTTAATATGCAAATTGTATGTGTAGTTCAAGCTATATGTTGTTTATGTTATCACCTCACTGTTGTAACACTAAAATTTTTTTTTTTCAAAATGGTTTCATGATTTTTATTCTCAATATTAATAACATCTTTGTGCTGAATTGTATTAATATTTCATTCAAAATGTTCCATAAAGGCAGTTACAATCACAATGGAAAGTTGATTGATGGCTGATTATTACACATTTAGTAGTTCCTCATGAAAGCTCATGATAGAAAATCAAATATGAATCTTTAATGAGCACATTGTGACCATGTGCTTATTTTTCCAATATCATCTTGTGATATTTTCAGGTATTTTGTAGCACTTGAATGTCTTTCATCAAAATAACTTTGCGATGCCCAGTTGTCTTCACCATGTTTCTAGCTGTGGGGTGCTGTACAGCATACACTGCAGTGGTATTGTGCTGTGTGCTGCGCCTCCTCATCAATGTTTCATCCACCTGTTGGAACACCTGACGTAGAAGGGGCGGAGTCCACGCACAATAAGCGATCAAATTGCGGAAGTCATGGTCGGCTATGACAAGCCTAGGTGGGTCAAGATGTCACATTACTCTCAATAAGAGAGGAAACTAGGTGTATTTTTTCAAAATAAAAGCCTGGATAGTTATAGACTTGTATAATGATTGTACAGTATTTGGATGGTCTTATCAAGCCAGAATACATGCCTATTAACTACAATTTACAAAGAAGACTACATGTCAGAGGTTGGTATGTTAATATGTCGTCCCAAAATACCACAAACAAATGGGCCTATATCTTATTTTCAAATACAGATTAAAAATGCATAAATCATGAAGTGTTCTGTAGTCTGTTGTCCTTTGTTGTCACTACTGTGAGTCAGCAGCTCACTTAGGTTGAACTTTGAAACCTCTTTCACCTCTTATAGGAAGAAATGGCCACATCCACTTTGAAGGACATTGAAAGGCAAATTAGGGTATATGTACTCTAAATATGTATATTCTATATTGCGATATATGTAATATGGAATGTTTACAGGATGCAGCTCGACCTGGCCAAGACAACTGCCAAAGAACGACCAAAGATAGCCATCAAAGGTTGTATTTTAATATTTTTGTTATGTTTTCACACAAGTAATCTTACTTGTGATGTAGTCGAAAGCCCTGGAAAAAGCTAGTAAAGTGACCGTGAGTTAAGATTATTTTTTCAAACTTTGTCTCTGATACACCGGAGTAATAAATCCGTTTCAGTGTTGACGTGTCACAGCAGGCAAACTACAGGTGAAATTAATAATATTAATGCGGGCGTGAGTCCTATTGCTTCTGGAAATTCTATTTTAATGACCAGAATATGAGCTACACTCGACACAAATCATACATGTTGGGCTTTTTAAAGAATGGTTGATTTAAGTCTGTGTTGGTTTTACATAAAACAATTAAAAATCATCTAAATAAACTGAACAATTTAGTGTTTCTCCCCCAAAAGAGGCCTTTTGCACAGACGACATTTTGACATGTCACAGCTTGAAAAACACAGGTGCAAATTATGTAAGTAATGATGGCTGAATTCCATTTAGCTCCCTCAGTTTCAGAGTCCTGACATTGTGCACTGTCCTGGCTCACTGAGACACTTGAATACAACAGTGCCGTCATTAGTAACACCTGTACAATGACAAGTCAAAATGTCTGCTGTGGGAAAGACCAAGACGAGTATGTGGAGAATTCAAAGCAGATTTAGACATTTGTGTGAAAAAGTTAATGTGAGAGAAAATATAGTTTGACAGTTAAATTAGGAAAATACCATATAAAACAGCATGTATATATCTTTTTTTTAAAAAAAAAAAGTTAAATTAAACATTTCTCCGGCAGATGGGGAGATTTAGATTTTTGGTCCCAATATTTCCTGGATATGGCCCGGACCTTCTACCAGGGAAGGGTGGTATTGCTTATTAAATATCTTGATGTTTAATCAAATGTCAGGATAACTACTGGTGCCTGCAAAAACCACCATTAAGATTGAATTTACATCACTTTACTATAATGCCGCATTTAAAACCAGGACAAAACAACACTTATGCCATATCACCATCCAAAACATAAATGATATCTAGCCTCATATTATAATAATGATATATTGCCCAGTCCTACTCTCTACAGCAATGCTCTAGAAGTTGCATAGTTATATAAAATAAAAAGATAATTAATATTATTAATTGCACCTGCGTTTTCCTGCTATTGCATATCAAAATAGATAGAATAGAATAGAATAGAAATACTTTATTAATCCCCAAGTGGAAATTCATTTGTCTGTAGTAGTCTCATCTATTAGTATAAAAATGCCTGATAAGTAATACATAGTCTTTTCCTGAGAACGATACATCAAATTATTTGTAATTATCTCTTCACCCAGCTCCCTTAAATTTTGTCTGATATTAACATCAATATGAATCTATGTTGATGTTCCAAAAAGCAATATTCAGCAAATGAGTTTTATTTTGAAAGATGTGACAGGAAGTCGTGCGACTGTTTTCGGCTACATTGACACTATTACATGGTCACACAGTATTTGGGTTTCCAGCCAACTGCCTGCTGCCGTGTATATTGGAGGGGGTTCGGCTGAACCGGTTTACTTTTCAAACACCGGCGACTGTCTGTACAGTGTCGAGGTACGTTGTTATTTCGGAGCTTAAACCGTTCACATAAACAGACTGTAATGCTAACTTAGCTAGCTCGAGTTTCGCTCGACAGTCTGTTCCCTCTGAGCAGGCTTGACAGCATCTGCAAGGTTAGCTGTGGTCGGTCAGTTGGCTAGCCCCTGGCTCATTTACTGACCTGCATCACCGACTGGTGGAGTGGCATGCTAACTTAATAGATAACTTATTAATTAAAATGTATTTGTACAACGTTCAGAAGGAATGGAAATGTAGATAAGTGACACTAACTTTATATTAAGCCAGCTCTATGAGTAAATACTGCTACAATATGTCACCAGAAACAGACATTTTATCAAACATGTAACTTGTAGTTGAAGTTGTTTGAACTGTTTTACGTTTACACACTTTAGCTCTTCATTTTAGTGAGAACAACACGTACAAAGGTGTATTATAGTGTAGTAACAGCTTTCTCACCTTGCCTTAAGTGGAGACTTTTCAAAACCAGGAAGTAAAATCAGCACAATAACCTGCACCTCTGCACAATAAGGTAATTTGCTCTCTGTTCATTTTGTGTCCATTTTACTACATGCACATTTACCAACACACACATCCATCCACCTGCTCACTGATACACACACACACACACACACACACACATACAGCCATGTCTCCATCAGTACCCCTGCAGGAGATGATCCGCGCCATCAGGTCAGCGAGGACGCAGTGCGAGGAGCGAGGTGTCATCCAAAGGGAGTGTGCAGCCATCCGGGCCCAGTTCAGACAGTCTGACAATGGGGGGCGATCGCACAACCTGGCCAAGCTGCTCTATGTGCACATGTTGGGCTACCCAGCTCACTTTGGTCAGGTGAGGGGATTTTTGCTAATGCCTGGGGTTTGCAGGGTGAGAAACCATCATGCTGGAGCGTGTGGGTTCAGTTTGTCACCGGCCCAGTCTAACCACGATGTCATAAGCACTGATCACTGACAGACATCATCTGTGTGCTCAGCAAAAATGTGTGACAGCGTGACGGAGCTCAAAATCCGTAGAGAAACAGGACGGGAAATTGTGGAATTACATGCTAAATAGAATAAGCTTTAATATTATTCATGTTGCCGCTCTGTGCATGTAAACTTTCCCTGTCATTAAAGGACTATGGATTGTGTTTAATTCCCTCAAGCAGAGTCTGCAGCATCACAAACCCACGTCAACAAAACTGGGTCACTGAATCTCTATTCCCTACCAGCTCCATGCTGCTCTGAGGATGAGCCTGACCTCCACTTGGAGCAGAAGACTTCCTCAGGGGAATCAGTGGTGTCAGTATTGTCAAGTAACTTCACATTTAAGTTGTTGAGTTGAGTTGTTGCTCTTCCTTCTAGATGGAGTGTGTTCGGATGATAGCCAGCCCTCGCTACAGCGAGAAGCGCGTGGGGTATCTGGGAGCCATGATGCTGCTGGATGAGAAGCAGGATGCCAGTTTGCTCATCACCAACTCGATCAAGAAGTAAGGACAGGCAGTTAAACTTAAAAATCTGAAATATTAAAGTGACTACTTGAATTTTCAGTAATGTTTTGACCCTTATATTAAGGATTTATACAAAATTAAATTAAATTCACTAATGGCATAACCAGTATCTTAAATCTCCATACATCAAACAGGCATGTACAAGTACTTTGCCAAAATGTCAGGCCAGGCCCCCTTTTGGGGGGATAGAAAACTGGGGATCACATAGACAACAGTGAAATCTCCCCTTCGCTGAACCTGGGTGTTCGTGATATCTTAATAAATGAAGGTGTATCACTTAGTCGTCATGCTCCTTCATTCTTACCTGTTTGAAGTGGATGAATGAGCCAATACAGTGGCCAGACACTGCTAATATTGAATTACCAGATATCGTTAGGCTTAATGTTTTCTGTAAATAACAAAACCTGTCAACAGACAAGTGTTGATCTAAGGTAGTCTGAGATTTAGTCAGAGATGACAGTCTGACTCTGCTGTACTGTAACATTAAGACTGAGCTCCAGCAGCCTCACCCTGAAGCTTACATTAGCTCTCCATCAGTAGGAACAAATACTGTTCTCTGGAGGCTGATAAATTCTTACTGCTGCCCTTCGGGGATCCCTTCCTTTCCAGGAAGGACGGGGAATGAGAGATCATGATGGATTTGTATGTTTATTTGTTATACAACCTGCTACACAGCAGATATTCAGCATTTTCCAATCTCTCCCATTATACGAAAAAAAAAAACCAAAAAAAAACGTGAGTTTTCCCCCAGGAGGGGGCATGGCCTGGCTGGCTCAAGCTGGATGACATATTGCTGGTCTGATGTATCTCCATCCCAAAATGTTGAGTTGCATTCTGGGTAATGTAGATGCTGACAAGAAAGAAGAGTGCTTGGAATATAGTAGACGATATCTCTCGTTCTGCTGCATTGATTCTTCTTTTTTTTTTAAACTGTCTGTAGTGAGCCCAACATGACAGTTATAAGATTACTCATTTAACAAACACTTAATAAATGGATTATAATGCATTATGGTTTAGTTACAATCAAATGTGGTGAGGGGTATTAAGACAACATGTTACCAAGTTTTCTGTGTTATATGTTTAATTCTAGAGGACTGCTTGTAAAAGATTAAAAAGAGACCGGTGTTTCAAATTACAATTCAGAGCATTGGTATAGAACATCATCATAGTCATCTTATCTTGTACAATAGCTAATTGTCATAACTG
>JAJHUR010097042.1:7849-24475 GCA_027495735.1 Lutjanus campechanus
TAATCCACAATATTACTACCCCTAGTGACCCATGCATATTTATAAAGCCCTCATTATGCCATCACTCAAAGTAATCATTATCCTGGGGCCCATTATAGCAGATTTTTGGCACTATCCACTGCGGGACTGTTTTTCAATTGACGCAGCACAAGCACGTGTGCCTGGCAGACTTTTACCCCTTTGGGGGATCACGGGGATCACAGGTGGCATTGAAGAGTGACAGACGCATATATTGCTCTACATAAACAAGCAACATATTATGCTAAAATTATTTGGCCCGGAAGAGTAAAATGGGATAAAAACACGTAGCTTGCTGAAATGACTCAAACCAGAAAATGGAGGCTCGGCTCTAAACTTGGACAATTTCATCTCTCCCTGCCTTCAAGGACTCAAGTCTTTCGCATACTTGTGCTCGCTTTCCAGCTCAATAACTGCACTAACAATCCTCTCTCCCTGTGCTGCTTTTATGTTTGCTTTATTTGCTTTTAGCTGTGTATTGATTGCTCCTGTTCCCGCTGTTGTCTGTAAGTCAAAGATACGATGTCTATTGTTGTTCCCCAGCTCTATCCCGGTGCTCATAGTGTTTGTATTTGTATCAGTGTGCGTCGTCTTATTATGCCCCTCGTTTGAGGCTGCTCTGCTGTGCTGCTTGCAGCTGTGCTACTGTTGGCCTGTTGTTACTGATTCTACCTTCTCTTGTCCTTTTGCTCTGTTGTTGTTTTCTTTGTTTGTGCTGTGATTCTGGATTTCGATGTTTAGCGCTGTTTTATCCTCACACGCCTCGTGTCTCACAACATGAGACAGTTGCTGATCGTTGCTGACTTGAACCCAGGGGTGTGTCCAGATCTTTTTTGACTGGGGCGGCGCTTTCTTATGCAGGGGTAGCATGAAGTAACCTGCACACACACACACACACACACACACACACACACACACACACACACATTTGAATAGCATTAGTTTCTGATTTTTCATATTTACTTTCATTACTAACAATACAGTGCACTGTAAAACAAAAAATCATTATTCATTAGATATTTGAGTTTGGAGTCAAATAAACTAAACAATCTTTTGCCAACCTCTAATTTTTTGTTGAAATATTTTATTCTTCTTCTTTAGATAAATCTGATTTGCCATGATTTGGGTGCTTGAAAATTAAATGGTTGCAGTTGTCAAATCAAATCAAACTGTTAAACATTATTCAGCTTTACTTGAATGAGTTTACGCAGCAGTTTTTGAAGTAAAATTTTTGGTTGGTCTCTAAAACTCAAAGATTCAAGTTTATCTAAAGGAGAAAAGTAAATTCTCAACTTTTTTGTTTTTGCAGTGTATTTCTTACAATGCTCACAAGTTTTTATTTAAACGATAAATAGTCCTGCTAATCACAACACAACAGAGTGGCACCATACAAATCTGATAATAAAACTTCCATCTTTAAGTCCTCAGAAATAAATTGTATCTATTTCCTCAGACTGTGGGACTCCTGCATTTCCAAATTCCACCGTGAATTATTTTTATTCACTGATTTGCTGTATTTATTTATTTATTTTTGTGTGTGATCTTTGTTGTTTTATGTAGCATAAAGGGGACTACAACTAATATCACATTATACAACCATGTGTTGTAAAGTGATCAATAAATTACAATTTTTCTCATTTGCTTGAACATATTTGTCCATTCAGAGATTACATTTTCCAAAATAGTTCACACACAGGCCCAAACTGAACGTTGCAGACCAAAAATGACTAATTTTGTTTGCATAATGCTCTAACAGTAGTTTTAAACATGTAACAACAGCAATCAAACAAAACAACTTGCGGTCATGATTTTATTTCAAAAAAATATTATTTGGTATTTTTTTCAACCAGTCATTACACAGGTGCCTTAGGTGTGTTTGGTCTCTTTGATTCATGCTTGCAAACAGCAACACAGTAGCATCTTTTATACGTGGATGATGACTGATTGCTGATTGGTGTAGAGGAGTTTCCCACAGAAGCATTAGAGATTCATAATTATACGAGTGATTTCTTGCGGTTGTGGAAAAAAATGTTTTCCTTTTGTTTAACTCTGTCAGTCTAATAAAATTTGGGGTCTTCTTATGAGATCTGTGTCAACTGCTTTGAAAAAAGGGTGTGAAAATGTGTGAAACCAGTTTTAAAAAAGTGTTAACGCATTTTACAAGAAAGGACTTCCACTGTGTGAGGAAGGTGACGATGAAGATCAAGCAGATCCCAGTTTGACTGAGCGTTTCTTAGCAAATGAGAAAAACTGTAAGTTAACCTGGTAAAAAATAAAAAATAAAAGTAAGTTACATACAAAAGGAAACCATGCAAATTCAAAAATGATCAAATAAGAATCAAACTGTTGGTTTGAGCTAAAGTCCCGCCTCTCACTGGGCAGACAGCCAATCATACTTTAGGACAGAGCCGCCCAATGTGGGGCCAATGAGCCATGTTTGGCCCCTGCTTCCTTTGTTTTGGCTCACCATGGGTCCATGGCATTTGACTATAGGGTGCCAAAACCTGATATTAAACGGGCCCCGGGGCTAAATTATTAAAAAGTGTAGTATTCAAAAAAAAAAAGTTTTACCTAACTAATATTAAAGGTTATTTTAGATTTAGAATGCAAATGTTCAATAAAATTAAGTACATTTTATTTAATGTGATTTTGCATGATATCAACATTTATATTTGGCCCCTGGCCCTCTATCCAGATTAGTTTTGTCCCTTCATAGGACAGAATCTAGGCAGAAGATGGGTGGCACCCTGCCCTCCCACTCTGCCCCACCTCCTTAGAACACCCCTGCTTAAACCAAACAATTCTGGAACTGAGATTTCCACCTCTGCTTCCAAACCCTTCAGCCACTTCTACCATAATTTGTACTATTTGTAATGAAGTTCATCAGAAGCCAAATTCAGATCCAATGATCAAGCTGTCAGATGTGTTATCGTCTTTGCAATCTTTATGGGATCTTTATCTATTTATTTTGTCAAGCAGCATTTCAGTAATATTTTAAATATAAACTTATGAAAAGCTGTTTTGTTTTTGTTTGGTTTTAGATCTGAGTTGCAGAATTTATTAAATTTGGAAAATGAAAACAAAAGGTTTGGCTAACAGGCTCTAATGACATTGAAAGATATCCAAGCCACCCAACGGAAATCAATCACAGACATCAGAGTGAATAAATGTAACTTGAAAATATTGGCCAATCAATGCCATTTTAAAAATTGATACAAAGTGTCTAGACTTGCCTGTGGTTATTTAAAAATATTGCCACTCAATACAAATGAGAGGGTTATTTTCCTTTTTACCTTGCACGTTTGTGGCTGACCTGACAAATAGCAAAAAAAAAAAAAAAAAAAAAAACACACATTAAAAAAACAAGTATGTCTCACTATGATTGTCTCATTTTCAAAAGCAATCAATTGATGTCATAACTCAAGTTTGACATTAATTTAATTATCGTATGCACAGAAAATATGATAAATTATTTAATGAGTTCCACCAACTGTGCAAGCAAATGCCTGCACAAAGTCAATACAGCCTTTTCAATATCCCTGTGGTGTTTTATGTACAAATGATTACTTATAAGTACAACTGGGTACTCTTTTTACCAAAAGAGGATAGAGCAGGATTACCTGTGTTAAAATGTAAGGTGTAATTGAGTTTACTTTGCAAATCCCCTTCTCATAACAGCTCCACTTTCAAATACTTGTCCTAAAAAATGAAAATCAAGGGTAAAAAAAAAACAAAACCTTACAGTTGCCAGCTGAAATACACCGCAAAGGTGGCTGATATCCCAAAACAAGTGCCTTCAGAGTAGGGATTCAATTTTTCATTAATTTACTCAGAAATATGAAGGTTTTGTCAGGGAAGCTCTTGAGGGTATTACCTGCTTCACAATAGAGAGGCTGATTAAATGAAAAGTGGCAGTGTCACACACAATGGTACATTGTGCATTCAGTGACACAGCGGAGGTATTATGGCTATTTTGGAGATATAACCTTCAGTGTGTAGAACCAAGGTTGTGCAGCTCATCTAGTACGGTGGAGTGGGACAAAGCCTGGACAGCACAGCTGAATTGTAATTCACTCAGAAGAACAGTGGTCAAACATCTGAAATAGTTTGCCGTGATTACGGGTTTGTTACTTTGTTTTGCTTGTATTTTTGGGCTCATTATCCAGCCAGAAAACAGACAGATTATTAGATGCATCTTTGCTGCCAGATTTTAGACTCTGAAGCACACTGAAACATTAAAGGGGTCCCTTATGAATTATGCGGTAAGACTTTATTTGAAGGGGTTTGTATAAGACTCATTACACTGTCATAACAATGTCATGACACCTGTCATGAACATGAAAGAGTCTGAATGTTTATGGCTGTTGGTATCAAACTGAAAGAAACTGTTATAACTGTCATATTTGGTTGATTCTGACACTGGCCGTCATGTGTCATGAATAGTAAAGTGGTATGTTTTGGACTTGCCATAAAGATGTTGTTAAGCTTCATTAACTCATCCCAGTTCATCACATGCCAACAAAATGTCGCTTGGAGTGAGACATTGAGGAAGAAAGTACCCTTTAATTGCAGTATCTGACGTGGTCAGAAAGCCGTTTTTAATAATAATAATAATGCATTTTATTTATAGGCGCCTTTCAAGACTCTCAAGGTCGCCTTACAATAAAACAGTTAAAATACAAATAAAACAATAAAACAATAATAACATGTATGTTAACACGTTTAACACTGTGAAAGAGTCACAATTTGGTTTGGTTAAGGCACAAAAACTACATGGTTAGGTTTAGGATAAAATCATGTTTTGGGGCTACCATGAAAGTCAAAAGTCATGTGTTCCTGAAAAGTCACGTGACATACATAAGCCACATGTCACTCCATGCTTGCTCACTCAAGTGTCATTCCAAGCTTGCGACATGAAAGTCATGTGACAGAAGTCAAGTGATGCACCTAACGCACAGTACCCTAATGAACCCCAGACTCCTGAGTGAAAGTCCTGTACTTGTTTGAGCTTTCAATCCACCCCATCTTATACTCTTTATACGTTATACTTCTTCAGAGTTGCCTGAATGAGATAGCGGTCAGCTAGTATACTTGTTGCTAAAGTAGGATATCCGCTGTCTGCTGTTATCTGTAGCTGGCGTTAGCTAGTTAGCTCAGTTAAGCATGGAGTTAATTAGCTGACTGGGGTGCCAGGAGCCAAACCCAGCAAGAACACCACATCACTACTGTGTTCCTTGCCTTAAAACTGGCCTCCGTCTGTCTCACGGCACTGTTCTAGCTGGGATCTGACCTAACTAACTAAGGCCAACTACAGACGACAGCAGACGGCACAAGTAAACTAACTAACCGCTATCTGTCATCAGCTAACTCTTTAAGCTAAATCACTTTGCTGTACTCCCTCATCAAATTGGCCTTATAACATTTACTGGCATCTTTATGACAAGTCAGAATGGTACCATTTTCACAGTTTAATGTAATGCTAAAACATAAATAAGTCTGATAATGTTATCATGACAAAGACTTTATTGTCTTGATTAATGTCACGCTGTCATAACAAACCATCTCAAACAGTGAGATGACATAATTTACCAAATGACACTTAATGACAAGAGTCATAACAACATTTATAAATCTGTCATGTTTGTGACAGTTGTCACGACAAGGTTATGACAGTGTAATGACAATAAAGTCTTACTGAATGCTCACCCAGTCAAATAAATTGTTACCACATAAGCTTCTGCTTTGTTGTCAATTTGTTGTAGGTTCTGAAAATCAGTGGATGTACGTATATTCATGAATATTCTGTATATATTGTACAGTTGCACTATAGGAAAACCTTCACTTAGTTTTTGGTGCATAGTCACGATGTCAGAAATCGTATACTATGAGCATTAATCCAGCAAAAAGACAAAAAGGATCTGTTTGTATCTGTTACAAAGCAGAGTGTTCTCCGGAGGAAAAAAAAAGAGGATATTAAGGTGTCATACAGCCAGCGAAGTCATTTTCGCCCTGTCAGCCAGCTATCATTGTCCAGCAATTTGTTTGGCGGTGTGATGCTCATAACTCTGGGCTACCTGCAGTGGAAACTTCCTCCAACTGTTCAATTTTGCTGCCAAGAATGTTGCAATATGTGACCTCCTATGCCCTTCCATGAATATTTTACATGCAAAGGCATAAATGTTGAAAAGATTATGAAAAAGTTAAGACCCCATCCCACCGTTAGCCGCTCAAAAGTTTAACTGTGCGTCTGCATAAAGAACAACCTTTGCATTATTTACAATGAGAGGTTTGTTTGCACTTATTGTCTTATTAATTCTGTGCATTGTGGTCTAAATGAGCAGTCTGTAATCCAGATTCAATTAGACACTAGCCCTGAGCATTCACATGTAATGCCAAATTATGTTTGACAAAATAAATACATGCATGCTTGGCCTATGGTATCTGATATGAGCATACATACTGTACATTCTTAATTCGATGACTCACAGTGGAGCATAAGCAGGGAGAATGGGCAAGAGATGAGGCTGCAAGTGAGAAATCCCAGGCTGGATTTGAAATCAGGGCATTACAGACACTTGATGAGTAGTTTCTTCACCAGAGATATTATATAATCACACTTACTGAATATTATTAATAGGGTTTGTCACTGTCCATGCAGATACTGTGTATAATACATGCATTTTGGCACCCCTGCATATCTCATCCCTGTTACTGAATAGCTCCATCTCAACCAGTAGTGCCTATAGAGAAGACAGTATAAACTTAATTTATGCTCTCAATTTTTGATACCTTTATGCCAGCATTAGCTGTAGCCGGAGACATTATGTTTTCGGGGTGTATGTCTGTGCATCTGTCTGTCCGTCCCATTCGCCTTGACGGATATTCTTCAAACTTGGTTCAAATGTCCACCTGGACTCATGCATGAATTGACCAGATTTTGGAGGTCAGACGTCACTGTGACCTCATGTTTGTCATCTTCTTGTGAACACGATATCTCAAAGACTCCTTGACGGAATTTCTTCAATTTTGGAACAAACGTCCACTTGGACTCAATAATTAACTGGTTTGATTTTGGAGCTCAAAGGTCAAGTCCGCCCCATTCTTGTGAACACAAGGTGCATTGTTTTACACATTAAAATTCCTAACTTTACATATACTGTAGTTCAGACAAAGGAAATGTAATGGCCCTTTGGCATTTTACTTTTATTTTTATAAAATCTGGCCCCTTTTTTCCAGGATGACAGAGGGTGGGAATATCAGGACCAATCAGAAGCAGAGAAGAGTGGGGTGGGTCATGGGTAATGTTAATTTTATAATGGCTGCACTCTCTCTAGTTGTCACCAGTTTTCATGTGTGGAAGAACTTAGAAATAAGGAATAGTTCACTCAAAATGCACAATTAAAGCTGTTGTCTCACCCTATAGTCTGACCAAGATGATGTGACCATCACTATGGCAACTCCCTAATCCTCAGACGTTTTCAGCTGTCTATGCTATCAGTTTGTGTTGGGTGGTAGTGATGTCATTTCCATAACGATGACTGTAGACACGATGGCAACACCCTGATCTTTTTTTATTTCCAGTTGCATGCTATCAGTTCTCAAGGGGGGAGTAGTAATATTTCAATAATGAGACTTCTAGATGCTCTCACACGCCTCTGCATGACTCTTCTTCCTTTGCATCATAGTTTTATCTACTGTAAATATGATATAATAAGATGTATCTAGGACACATCGAGCCATGTTTGTTGCCACAGTTATTAGATTAATATTATATTATTATTAGTTGTCAGATCTGTTCTTGAACTGCTCAATATTTATCAACCTCACTGCACAACTCTTAAATTTAGGTCATATTTGAATCAGCTGCTTTGGCTTAATGGTTGGGCCCTTCATGTAAAGATGTTTGTTTTATTAATCATACACGTGGGGCCCCCAGGTTGGGCAGCAGTAAATATGAACTTGCATGTTGACACACACTTATTCCTACCATCCAAATTAATTCTCTGGAGACTCTTCTTCTGGTGGGTGTTTTGAATGCTGACAAGCTCATTAAATGTTTTACCATCTTCTCTGCATTATAGTGTACTCTTGAATATACCTATCTCCTGTATATGTTTTGTACCAACAAAGACTAGTTTTAACCCACAATTATCCTTTAACACAGAGTTGGAGCCCCCTGTTCCCCCCCTCTCTAAGAGTCTGCAAAAATAACATAATTATCACTTTCTTAGAGGCATATGGAGCTGACACCACGTTACTGAAACCAATATGTTAATGGGACAAATAACTGAAACTGTTAGTTATTGAAACAACTACCAATCATCAGGGTTCTACAGGCAAGTGGCTCAGATATTTGTTTGCCAAAAGTCAATTTTTCCTCGCCCCTTTTCAAAATGGCTTTATTTATTTTTTTAATCAAATACCAAATAGCAACAAAGACTAAAGTAAACGTTATGATAAATCTAGGGCTGAAAAATTATTAAAATGTCAAAAAATGTCCATCCCAGTTTTTCAAAGTCTAAGGTGATACATTTAAATATCTCATTTTGTCGTTACAAATCCCAAACATATTCAGTTTGATAAAATAACAAACAGAGAAAAGCACAACATTCCCATATTTGAGAGGCTGAAAACAGCATTTTCTGCCATTTTGCATGAAAAGCAAAAAAAAGTAATTTTTGATATTATGGTATATATATATAACACTTGATTTGACTTGACTTGTACTTTCCTGGTCAGGCAAGTGAGTTGCATAACTTACTTGACCGAGGTGGTATTTTACTTGTCCTGGATATGTAAGCAGTCGTTATTGTTGAGGCCTGAATCATGCTATTTTATGTTGGTCTTTTGTGTGTGTCTGCTATTACTTTTTGTACTAGGGTTGAATGTGCCGCTCTGACAAAACATCTGGCCCCAGCCTGGCCTCCCAGGTAAAATTGGTCTAGAAGCACCAGTGAACCACAGATCAGGTACACACTGTCCTCCTGGTGACTCATTGCCAAACCTCACTGTCAATCGTTAGGGCAGTGAGGACTATTTTTAGTTAGAATGTAGCTAAAGTGAAAAATGTTCACAGTGTGTTCTGTGGATTATCCAGAGTAATGAGGAGATTGATTCTAGAAATTGATGCGCTGTTGCACTTTTAAATGTCACTTTCCAGTGAGGTGAGCAACCAGAAATAAAGAGACTGATGTCTCAAAGCCTGGGCAAATAAATCCAAAACTAGACTTGACAACCCTGGAAAAGAAAGAGAAAATATATTTTATGTACCTTTGGCTATTAGGTGAACAATCCTTACGCTTGATTAAATTCTACCCCATAGTTTGAAGTTCAAATTCGAGTTTCCGTCCCATGACAAGGTGCGAAAATCAGACGTGACTCAGTCGTTGGCTGCAGTAGAAACGAAATATTAGATTGAACGCAGCAGAAAGTCTGAGAGACCTGGATTAGATATTTTTACTGGAGTTGCAGGGTTATTCAGAGAGCTTTTTGAAGAGGGCTGGTTAATGTGGCGCCAGTGTTCATTCTGCTGCACCAGAGCCAGAGGATGTCTGCCTCTGGGGACTCTAAGTATGTGTGTGCATGTGTGTATGTGTGTGTGTGTTTCAAAAGGGATGCACTGAGCCGCAACCTGGAGCCATTCCAGATTATCCCTCTCTGAGCTTCAATACCCCTGTGTGTGTGTGTGTGTGTGTGTGTGTGTGTGTAGGTGTGTGTGGCAGACAGGCAACCACATACCCCCCTCCACACACACATATAAGTACATTCAGCAGCACCCGATGTGAATGGTTCCAAACTGATGGATGAATGGTTTCTACTGATCCTCTTCCGGGTTCATAAGCTTTCTCATTGTCTGTTATGAAATTTGTTGGGTAAAACTGAACTTGTGCATCACGTTGCTGAATATATTCCTCCATGCAGTGTAATTATACCGTACACCACTGTCATATACCACATTTACCACCTGCAACGGGGCAGTTATATGTCTGTGTGTCACAACCAGCCAAGATGCATGCAAAAACTTAATAGGTGTGTAGGTGAGATACAACAGGAGGCAAAGTTTGAAGATGGATGTAGTCTGACCAATGACATATATAAAAATGGACGACAAACTAAAACATCAAAGTATCCATTGGGTCAAGTGTTATTTTTCTGATGAGTTTGGTTTCAATTAGTTATTTGATTCTTTAAAAAGCAGGTTTCAGGTCATGACTGACAGCTGAGCTCTGCTCGTGATTGAGTCGGCCGGCTGTGTGGACAGGAACTCAAAAAGCGTGGCTCAGACCCTGAAGACGACTGGGTACTCACTGGGACCGTGGTGAAAAAGCAATATATTCCCATGAGATGGTGGTTTACCACCACTCCCAGTAATTACGTTTTATTGGGCTTCATTGACCTATACTGTCATAAAACTGCTGCAGGGCTGCTCACAGCAGGGCAGAAATGTACTTACTTAGCAGTAAGTTGTCCCTCTGGCAGTAAATGTACAATACAGGCTACAATGTGTCAGTTAATAAACACTGCAGCTTCTTAAGATCAAGAAAAGTCTGGTCTGTTGTCGCCCAACTGCTGTAAAAGCGAAGACAGTTAGCCCCAAAGTAAGCTGAGCAGTAAACTCAAGCTAATGCTAATGGTAATGCTAGTGCTGCACCTTTAAAACATCAGCTCCGATGTGAGTGTATCCCCTTCAGAAGCTTCATAATGCTGCCTTGAACTGCGGGATCTTTTTTTTTTTTACTGCATTTTGTGTGTTGAAAAGAGCTGTTGTTGTTGTTGTTGGCAATCCCATGATGTCTTGGGTTGAGTGTTGACCAATAGTGGCTCTGATCCCAAATGCATTGCACAAGCCCTTCAAAATAAAATATGCAGTAATGACATTAATGAACAATTACCGCAACAGGCATCACATGACGTGTTGTATTGTGGTAATGGGGTTACCATCACAGCCTTACTCAGAATCACTCACTCAGAATATCTTTGTTGACATAATTTTGTAATTAAAACCAAAATCAAAGACAGAATGGTCTACTCATGCACAAAGAATACTGCATAGCAGCACAGCATCAAAATACTGTATATTAGAACTGGGGGCCAGAAAAACATGGTGAACTTTTTTTAAAAATTGAATTAAATTTGAAGTATATTTCTTTCGGAAACATGAACAGACCATTTCACATGTGGTGTCACCAAGCAGGTGAGCCCCCTCGGATATGTGAATGTTACGTTATTCCATATCACTGAGTACAGTCAAAGAGACCTGTCAGAATAGGGATAAAGTCAGCTTATTCTTAAAGGCACCCTTCCCTTTAATGCTTACAGTGATAACTGAAGGTTACTCGCTGAATAGAGCTGCCATGATAATTGACATTTAGTGATGAAATGCCTCACACAATGAATGCTAAAGGGGGAACTAATTACTGCCTATCCAAGTGTCAATAGCATCATCTGCTCTCTTCTAAATGTCAGTTTTACATTGAAATGCTGGAGGCACGGCTGCCAAGCACTAATGGCTGGTCATTGGCAGAACTAGCTTTAGAAGACACTCTCAGGTAGGATATGACGGACTTTATGACAGCTCTCATCCCCATGCTGCTGCTCGTCCTTTAAGTGCCGATAATTAAATTTTTTTCCCCATTTTGAAATCTCGAAATGACCACCTACTATGAGATGTTATCATCAAGTCCTCGTGTCCCTCTCTCACAGTGTTGGTGGCTTTGCCACAGGATGTATGTTATGTGCTTATAGTGCAGGAGTGTCGTCTATTTAGTGCCCACACTTTCTGCCCTCATAGACCCCAACATTCTCCAAAGGTATGCATTATATGACCTGTAGACGAAACAGTAAAGGATCTCAGACTAGCGGAGGGCCAGGAAGGTGTCATTTGCAGACCAAAAACAAACCCTGCTCTGTCTGTGGGTCTTAAAGGTCTGATGTGTAAGATTTACAGAGGTTTATTTGCAGAATGTAGCAGAAATGAAATGAAATGTGTATAAGTATGTTTTCATATAGCTTAAAAATAACAATCGTTGTGTTTGTTACTATAGAATGATTCCTTTATGGCTACAGAGGTCACAGAGGTCACCATGTTGCACTGCCATGTCTCTGCAGTAGCAAACCAAACGGACAAACCAAACACTGACTGTGGAGTTGCCTTTCATGTGCTTTTCAAGTTTCTTGTTTTATATATTTTGCAGCCGTCATAGGTTTTCTTACATATTTGGAAGGGGAGGGAGGGACACGGTGTTTGCATTCTGCATGCTCACTGCTAAATGCCACTAAATTCTACACACTGGTTCTTTAAGTAACTCTGAGGCTGCTGGGGGTTTCACCAGAACATAAATGCAGACCGTACCAGATTATAGCTTAAAGATAATTCACACCTGTCACATCTGTAGCACCTCGGCATGTCTGAAGAAAGAAACGGCACAAAAACATAGTAATAATATAAAGTTATACAGAGAAGAACGCACAAGGCATATAATTTAATGCAAAGCTATACACAATTACGAATCACCTGAGTTCAAGGTTTGTGAGTACAGAGCTTAGCTTGTTTTGAAAGTAGAATCATCAGATTTACAGTTAATATAAAATCAACAATGCATGTACAGATTTACATTGATGCTGCTGTCCTACTGTGGCACCACTGCGTCCCATTGCACAAAATATTGCCTTGTTTATGATTACCAGCACATTGTCACAGCAGAGGCCAAATTGCTTTTTTTCCTGCATCATTCATTCACTGTCATGAGCTAATGATAAAGCTGCTAACACAACACTTCCTTCACATAAATGTATTTTGATGTGAAGGTAGCCGAAGGCCTTCACTGAATTACCGTCTTGCGGTTGTATGCCTCTGCAAACCTGTCCACATTCATAATACATGTATTGAAGATTGTAAGGAATTTAATAAAAGGTATAAAGTGTATTTCTGGCAAAAATTGAAGTTATCACAATATTAACATTTATCATTTCAGTGACTAATTTCCAATGAGGAACATGCTGTCTTCACTTACTGTAGAGAGTATTTTTTACAGAGGAGTACAGAGGACCGATAGAAAGCTTATAATGTCACAGTGAAATTGACCTTTGACCCTTTGGATATAAAATGTCATTATTTCATAATTTTATCCTGTGAGACTTTTGAGTTATGGCCAAAACCACGTTTTGTGAGGGCACAGTGACCTTTGACCTTCAATATCTAATCAGTGCATCCTGCCACATCCGAAGAAATTCCATTAAGTGGTTCTTGAGATATTGCGTTCATAAGAATCGGATGGACAGACAACCTGAAAACATGTGAGCTGGGAGAGTTATTATAAAAATGTCTTCCAGTAGAGTTACTAATTACCTGTTAAAAAATGTAGTCAGAAGTCAGTAACGTTATTCAAGTATCAAAATATTAAAGTAATACAACTTTGTTATTTTCCACAGCTTGAATCAGAAATCAGAGAATTTAGATTTTTTTTTTAAGAAAAAAAAAAAGACTCAAAATGATTAATCAATTAATTAATCCTGTCATAATCTTGTGAGCTGAAAAATCGGTCCAAAGAGGACACGGACATATGTGAAAAATGTTGATCAGTGTATCTAAAAGTCCAAGATGACGTCCTCAAATGTCTTGCTTTGTCCACAACCCTAGAATATTCAGTTTACCGTCAAAGACAAGAAAATATTCACATTTAAGAAGCTGAAATCAGAGAACACTGACCTTTTTTAAATTAATAAATGACTCAAATTGATTAATGGATTATCAAAATAGATGCAGATTAATTTAATAATAGAATAGTCTTGAAGTTTTATGTTTGTTAGGTTTATTAGTTTGTGCAGTTGTGCAGAATTTATTGACTGATTGATTTAAAGACAAAAAAGTGCAAAATTTCCACCCAGTGCAGCCATGATAAGGCCATGATAATTAATTGGCAGATGTGTGCGCACTGTGTGTGGTAGCACATCAATCTTTAAAACTGTCATTCTACTAATAATGCCCGTTTTTAGAAAGTGTTCTGTATCTGTAATCTGATTTAGTCTATTTTAGCTGAAACTGTAATGTAATACAGTTTCCTTTTTTTGTGTATCCAGATTACATAATCCTGTTACATGTAATCCATTACTCCCCAAGCCTGGTGGAGGCATGATGATGACTTTAGCTAGAGAACACTTGTTAAATACAGGACAGAGGTGTTTTACAGTCTGGCCACACACCAAACCTGCAAGGTAATGTAATGAAGATGATCAGTGCCTCGTCCTCATGTTTCTGTCCCGTGGACATGCAGAGGACAGTATTCCTGCAGCAGAGCTCTACGCCTGCAGAGACTTTCCCTGTTATGTGCAAGTTAAACATTATGACTGTATTGCAGCGTCATTAGATTAATAACACTGTGATGGACTGCCACTAGTTGGCAATTATTTTGCAAACCCTGACACTCGTAAAAAATGATAGTCATAAAACCTGCAGTAGTGCTAGTCTGGCGCTAATTACCCTGTCAAGTCCCAGGATAAAATCTACTGAATGAGCCCAAGTTTGACAACTACTGCTTCAACAAATGTGGACATGTGAAGATTGTCTTTGTCAAGCAAAGCCTCTGTGAAGACGTATCAATTATCTGTTCATATCAATCCACGTTTATCCGTTCATGTGTCCAGGTGACTTGCATGGGAATGCCATCATTTATCCTGATCTTGTGTGCCCAACTGTCACCACTGTTGCTCTGTTGGGTTTGTCGCCGATCTGACCCTTACACAGGGCTGTCACAGTTGAGGGCCTCGCACTCATTACCAGTTGCAACAAGAGGTCACAACCACTCAGGTCCTGGAGATGGAAGGTCAGGGCTAATCACAGTGACACAGCAATCATGTCAGCTGACAGAGAAGCGTTGAATGTCAGGGCTCATTATGCTAGCAATGACATTGGAGAGAAGCTAGCAGCATTCTTACCTTGGTCTCTCAGAGGGAGCGCGGCTTTACTTTAGCTGCTCCGAGTTCACTGTGCCAAGGATTTGTTCCACCTCAGTCGCGCAAAATGGAAATGCTGAAAATAAAATTCATCATTAGAGGGGAAACTCAAGAGTGAGAATATGCCACAGAGACAGGAAGTGTCTTAATTGAGCATTTTTCCACTTTTTTTCCTTTTGCTTGTTATTCCTTTGTCTCTGGTAATAAAGAGTCCATTCTTTATCACAGCATTAAAACTAAACACTGGAACCAACCACCTGTATGTGGTGAGAACTTATGCTAAAATTAGGAAAGCAATGTGGCAATTATATTTATATTTGTGATTAAATCATACAATCCATACAAGAAAATGAAACGCTCTTTCCCATTTACAAATAACATACACATTAAAACAAATGATCACATTAAAAAAGTATTACTAAAGTCTCTCTCTCTCTCTCTCTCTCTCTCTCTCTCTCTCTCTCTCTCTCTCAAAAAAGAAGAATATATTTGAAATAGGCTTCAAATGAATTATATACTGAGGACTGTTACAAACCTACAGTTTATCTGGATAAATAGCTTTTTTTCTCATCTCCCAGGCTTTCTCCAGGTAACTAACTCATCTGAATGTTTCATGAGCGAACAGCCAACTCAATCTGTGTGCATCATCCATATTTACAAAATCAATTCATGTTTTTATATTATTGAGCAAACTATTGCACAGCTCCTGGTAAAAAAAAAAAAGAGCAATAGAAAACTAAGTGAACTCTCAGCTGGGTACATAAGGATTTTTTCTAGATATATACAATATAATTCTCAATGCAATATTCACATTTTATCATCCTGGATGTATGCAGGTTTGGTTTAGTCCATATATCAGCCCACTGCTCTGCATACTGAATAAGCACAGATTCCTTGAACACACAAATGTTGAGCTTTTCGTTTTTATGAAAAGTCTCGACCAAAGCTATAATGTGCACACATCTCTGCAAGAGTCAGTTTTTTCTTTTATTAATATCATTCTTGTCAGCTGATTTTATTCCATATCAAGTAATCGATTTCATAATTCCACAACACAGCTTTGTGTTATTTTGGGTTTGGTGAGGCATTTCTTAAAGGTCCAGTGTGTAAGATTTAGCGGAATCTTTTGGAATATAGAATATAGTATGTTTTCATTAGTGTATAATCACCTGAAAATAAGAATCATTGTGTTTTTTTGTTACCTAGAATGAGCCCTTCATATTTTCAGAAGGCACGGGTCCTCTTCAATGGAGGCTGCCATGTTGCACCGCCATGTTTCTACAGTAGCCCTGAATGGACAAACCAAACGCCAGCTCTAGATATGGCCTTTCACATTTTGTGCAACTTTTGCAGCCACCGTAGGTTCTCCTACACCCTTGCAAAGGGAGGGTGAGACAAGGTGTTTGCATTCTGCAAGCTCCGCCAATGGATGCCACTAAATCCTGCACACTGATCCCTGATTAATTGGTATATTCAGAGAACTTGTGCTTATTCAGCTATAAATATCTTCCAGCCTGCTTCACATGCTTGCTGGATGATATGCATAGCCCATGTATGTAATGTAGTCAATTAATATGTAATAACAATATTCATAATAATACAATCATAGTCTTATAAATACAGTCTTAAGGAATGTTATCATGAGCAAATGTGCAA
>JAJHUR010097045.1:5258-25927 GCA_027495735.1 Lutjanus campechanus
GACTTCATTTTCCTTGTTTTTAGGATTTTATCATAAATGTTATGATTATCCGTTTTTATGTTAAGCACTTTTGCTGCATTTTCTGAATATATTGTGCTAGATTACTTATTATCATCATCATTATTATTATTATCATCATCAATATCGTCATTTTCTTTTATCCCACTTATGGATATGTCCAAAAATTGCACTAAGTCTCTTATCTTGGGCTGACAGATCAGGTGCTCCATATTCTCCACCTGTTTCCTTATTTTTCTTCTGGTCTGTTTTTCTTTTTAACACATGAACTTTAATGTCAAACCATTTCTTTTCCACCTGAGAAACAATCCTTTTCTCCTGGGACACAACACAACATGCACCGCTTCAGTTATTGCAGCCCGAGGAGTTATTACTATGAGTTGCAAAAGTGCCATTTCTGGCTTCCTCCTCGGACACGGGCAGTGCAGGAGTGTGTCTGCAGTACAGACTGAATGAGGAGAAGCGGTGCTCATCACTGGTCGAAAGCTGCTGAATCAGAGAAATAAAATGTTATTTCCTGATTCTTTCACACTGGTTAAGCTCTAAACACAAATAAACACCCCCACACACTGCAGCAACTACTAATTCGGCATGAATGTGAAGTTATGACTTCATCGCTTCCTCTATGATACTTTTCTATGCAAACATATTTCCTTAGAAAGAGAAAAGGGGGTGTGTAAGTATGCAGATTGCAGGCAGCAGGTATGCACCTGTCAGTTTAGAATGATTCTGATTCACTAGCATACACACAGTGGTAAGAACAAACTTAGCCGGTGCACACGTTTCATGAATCAGATGGTGACTTTGCATGAGAACTTATTTTGCGCGCACAGTAAGAACATTTCTACACACGTTAGTGAATGAGACCCAATAACATTTGATATTTCTGACCAGCTGTCTGGAGGTGCTGGGCAGCAATCGTGTCCTGGTAGCATTGCTGCTCCTTCTGGCAGACTCCAGCTCATCCTCGGTGTCCTCATCACTGGCAGGACAGGAGTCCATACCTGTAGCAGCCAGACGCACATCCGGCATCTGGAAATCCTCCTGAAGAAGACATTACAATAAACAAAGTTTTCACAGAATTGTAAAGCATAGTAACTTTAGAATTTCAAAAGTCAAATCAATAGGCGTCTCTTCCCTAAACCCCACTTTCTAGAAGATATATCTGAAACTGAAAAATATTTTCATGCAGAAATGTTTGTACTTCATATGAGCTTGACAGATCACATGTGCACAAAACACTGAGGATGTAAATGTGCTCACTTGATCGTAATCATCAAGGAAGTGGTGTCTGTACTGTTCTGGTTCTGTAGAACTTGGGTTTGATGGGTCATCAGCAGCACCTGGCAGTCCCTGTGAGCAAAAAATATATTAATGATAATACTGACACACATACAGTAATCAAATGAGAAATCAATAAATAGTTCATTTAAATTAAACTGTTCTGTAATGATGGTGGTGTAATAAAACAAGTATAAAATATTTTAAAGGAGAGAGGATTCTCACTGTGGCAGGAATCTCCTGGCCTTCCACTCTGCCTCTCTGCATGGCAGGAGGCACCAGCTTATTGAAATACAGCTCCAGCTCATCATCAGGCAGGTTGTTTGAATCAGTGTCATCATCTGGGAACCAAACACATGTTCTACATTTATTTTCTGCAATCAAAATATCAAGGATGTATGAAGTCCACAAAGTATAAGCATGTAACCCTACGCAGGAATTTCAAAAAGATAAATATGCAGGTCATACCTGTGATGTCGCTGTTCATGCTGTCAACAGACATGAGCTTCTCATTTGCCAGGAAGCTTGAGTTACTGCCACTGAAATGGTCACTGTCCACTCCCTCACTCTGTACATTGTCCTCCTCAGCTGTAGGTGGCAAGGACCGAACCTGTATGGACAACAAAGGAAAAGGGAACATAATGGAAGGATAATTTATGACAGTTTAGATGGAGATAAAAGGCATTTCTGCAACATAATTTTAAAATCTAAAACTGCTTAAAAAAAGGCTCCAACTTGTTTTTCCTCACATGTATCCTGCAAAGACTTGCGGGTAAATATGTCACACATTTGGCCTTTCTGGGCCTATAAGTTACTGCAAGATAAAAAAGTAACCAACTAGTTATCCTGTAGGAGAGTCACCAAAACTTATACCTTTGCATCTGGAGTATCTTTATGTCCAAACTGGGCAAAAGTCAGAAGTCCTGTTGACAGCTCTATTAGAGGAGACAAAAACAAAAAAACAAAGCCCATTAGTGTCTTCATTCTGATAATGAGAATGACTTTGTTCTTTAAAAATATATAATGTAGTACTAGGTGAAGCCAACTTTGACAAATATTCCAGTCATATTAGGGTTACTAAGTCTCAGACTGGGCGGTAAGGGAACAGTATCATACTTATAAAGCTAGACAGGAGCAAGAGTTTTTGGGGGTTTTTTTAAGTTATTTTTTTTTTGGCATTTTTGCCTTTATTCAATAGTACAGCTGGAGAGTAGACAGGAAACAGGGCACAGGGGGGGGACACGCAGCAAAGGGCCACAGGTGGGAGTCGCTGCAGAGGACTAACAGCCTCCATACATGCGTCGGACGCTCTACCAATTGAGCTAAACGTCCACCGGAGCGAGAGCTTTTACCTGTTCCCAGTTCTGTGGGCCGGCCATAGACTGAGCCCATCTGTGTAGGAGGAAGCCCCACCATGGACCCTTGGTTTCTGGATGCAGTTTCATCCAAATTAATTTTCACCAGCATGTCTGAAAGACGGTGGGCTGCAATGAAGTCATCCGCATCTTCCCTGTAATGCAGGCAGGGATGTAAATAATTATGACATAAAATTTATGTGGAGAAGGCAGGTGGAAATGTAAATGGCTATAGTTGGACATTATGACTTCCCACAAAAATAATAGAATTTACATGGACTGTAAATTTAAAAAATAAATAAACACTTCTAGTATGATCTAATGTACTAAAGCTACTACAAGGAGTTTTATTGAAACAGTCTCAATTTAATACTGATGCCGCAATATGCCCTTCATAAGCAAACAAGACTATCCGCGAGCAGATCAGCTATTTATAGTTATTCTTAATGCCTGCCATTGACGGATTCTCCATTAAATCAGATGAAAGGAGCCCATGTTTACATTTTCCCAGGCAAAGTTACTGCGAGTAGTAACATTCGCCAGTTTAAAAGCAGCATGTTATGTTAAATTTGTGATTATTACTGCGGAAACACTACCACTTTTGTCCACAGGGGCCTACAAAATCCAACAAAATATTAAAGTTCCTTATAGTAGCTTTAACTGTAAAAGGGCCCAAGGAAATATTTTAACCTACATGGAATACCTCAAGATAAATGTACATACATATTGTACATATGTGTATTGTACATCTTGTATCTTGCAGTGTAGATTATGCTTCAAATAATGCAATGCACCTCTTTCAATAATGCAAACAGAGGCCAACAAATACAGCAAATACGTCAGTTATAGAAAAAAAAAAAATCAGCAACTCCAAAACAATTCATTTGTCCACACTTTGGAAACAACATTGCAACAAATAAATCAGTAGTGTGAACTACATGGATTTATAAACTCACAAGTCATCTTTGAAGCTAAGGGCAAACTTGGGCTGCTCTCCAACAGATGACTGTGGGTTGGCCTGCTGCAGCTCTCTGCCCTCCAGATATGAAGCCTCAACAGGAACTCCTCTGTAAAGCACAAGCACAAAACACTGCTTTCACAAAACAACTGATTGTTAACATACTAAACAGTTCGGTCTCATGGTTAGTGCTCAAAAATTAAATCCAGCAACTAAATACTGACTCAGTTCTAACAGCTCCAGCACTGTTTCTGTTACTTTTGGGGCTGCACAACTTCTTATCATGCATCAATATGTAGTTCTATATTTGGAGACATGTCTCAATATTTTGTTCAAATTTATTACTTTCTATTTTTTTCATTACTTCCCATTTCCGGTAGCATTTATATGCTTCTAATGAGGCAATTTATCAGTATTATATTGGTGTTATGATATGAGGCTATATATCATCTTAGATTTTAGATGCCGTTATATCAAAATATGGCGTAAGTGTTGTCTTTTCCTGGTTTGAAAGCTGCATTATAATATGTAATTTTCTGAACTTACCAGACTGGCCTTTACACACTTGGTAATTATACCCACATTACTGATCATTATTTATCCAAAAAAAACAAAAAACAAAAAAAAAACATCTCCCTACAATATTGTTGCAATATCAATAGAGGTATTAAGTCAAACATATTATGATATTTGATTCTGTACACATCACCCAGCTCCACCACACATAGGGTGACCAGTTTTTCCACTTTATGTGGGACTGAGCAGCATTTTCATCCCTTGTCCCGCATCCCATATACTGTATTGACACCATGTCCACATTTTGACTGGCTCTAGTTTCCAAAAATCAAACCACTGCAGGACAGAGAATCTTTAATAATCTGGCTTTTATCTAATGGCTGCGAAGAAAGCTAGAAAGGCTGTTATCATGGGTTTGTGTTTGTCCACGTGAGTCAGGTGCAGGTTAACCTGTTACTGCCTAAGCTAACCTACGCCCAACATAGGGCCCAGGTCACCACAAAGACATAAGCTCTGCAGAAAGGCAGAATATGATGGAAACAACCCCAAAGAAAAGGAAATATGGACTGGAAAACTACTTATCTATTTTCTGTTGTGTGCTAGTGCTACTGAATTAAACCCGGGGCAAAGCATAGAGCTTTTACAATCCAGGCGTAAAACAGAAATGTTTATTTTTAATATCAAAATCTTAGACTAGACCTTAGCATTGGTAGTGTCCCCGACAAACAGTCTTTACCTCACATTTGCTTTACTAGGATCTGGTCACCCCAACTGCAAATAGCGCAAACACAAACGTCCCCAAAACAAGATGGGATAATTTCAGCATCTGCTCTCACATTAGTCAACAGCCTGTGTTATCGTTGATACAATCATGCATGAGAGTGTTTCTACAACAAGTCACATCTGTCCAAAGCAGCAGCAGCAGCATGCTCCCACCTGTTGTCAGACTCAGGTCTAATTTTAGCTACTGTCGAGGCAGCCACTGGAAGTCCTGGCCCTGAACCCAATGTCACATTCCCCAGTGTGGCACGGCCGCTGGTGCTGTCCAGGGACTTGCAGAGGAAACTGGGGAAGGCTTCATCTTCCAGCTTGTAAAAACTGTCTGCCATGTTTCCGAATGGAGAGGAGTGACAGCCAAATGTGGCTTAACCTCACTTCAGGTGAAGACCATCTGGACTGTCTAGGAAACATGATTAGGAGAAATAAAAGACAGGTTAGTGTTACTCTGAGGACACAAAACATGTCCAATAACTGCAAACTTTACAAAACACTGGCTACACTGTAAACTACACTGTAAAACTGAACGCTCACATTAATTAGTTGTAATAAGAAGTGAAAAATAAAAAATTGTTTAGAAGTTCTACTAACTTAAAACTGTTGAGTTGCAGCAGAATTTCCTTACTTTTGTGTTTATTAAACTAATAACCTTTCATCAGTAGGGACTTTATTGAACATGAAATAATGGGGTTTTATACTTAAAATGATTTTGTTCTGCACTGCAAAAAAAAGTTGAGATTTCTGAGTTCTGAATCAATTCTTTTTCTATTCAATTAGCTTTATTGGCATGACTGCAAAGCATATTAAATCACAATCAAACTCAAATTATTACGAAAAAACTAAACAAAGTCCTACCTATCTATAATCTTTTGAGACAATTTGGTTTTCTTCTTTAGACAAACTTGAAACTTTGAACTTTAGAACCCCCCTAAAATCGTATTTCAGTGAGCTGTGAACCTGATTTGTCACTATTTGGGTGCTTCAAAATTAAATGAATTAAAATGTGTTAACTTGTTGCAATGGTAGGGGTAAATGCAAATTCTGAACTGTATTTACCAAGAATATTTGAGTTTGCTAAATCAATTATTTTATTTTAACTGTAATAAGAGTGTATGTAATACTACCTATATTTAAAAGGATAGTTCACCCAAAAATGAAAATTCAGTCATTATCTCCTAACACTGAAGGTCTGTGAATGAAGGTCAGGTTTAGTTTCTTTTTAATCCACAAAACACTTTTGGAGTTTGACAGTAAAACAGTGCTGCAAACAATAAAGTGAACAGTGACCAGTTTTCAAATGTAAAAAAATGGAAGAAAAAAAATTAAATAAATTTAAAAAATAAATAAAATGCCTCCATACTGTTCATCTGGTGTAATCCAAGTCCACTAAAGCCCCCACATGCCATGTTGACTTGAAAGATGTCATTTACACCACATTTTTGCCTAAATCTTCACTTTAAATCCTCTGAACTGGGTGTGTGCAGTGTCACAGTGTGCACACACAACTGAATGACATGTCAGGGCTTTAGGAGACTTGGATTACACCAGATGAGCAGTATGGAGGCATTTTATGTTGGGTTTTTTTTTAACATTTGAAAACTGGACACAATTCACTTCCATTGTTTGGGAGATTCTGCAACACTGCTTTCCTGTCAAACTCCAGCAGTGTTTTGTGGACTAAAAAATTAAACCCAACCCTCAATCGGTACGAGGGTGATCATATAATGACTGAATTTTCATTTTTTGGTGAACTATCCCTTAAGATGACATGCTCAAATGTCTTGTTTTACTCACAACCCAAAGACATTCAGTTTACTGTCAAAGAGGTTTAAGAAAACCAACAATATTCACACTTAAGACCTGAAATCAGAGGATGTGAACTTTATCCTTAAAAAATGACTGATTAATTGATTATCAAAATAGTTGATGACTAAATTACCAATCGATTAATCGTTGCAGCTCTACTTTGAGGATTCAAAACATGTCAAATAACTTTACAGTGCACTGGTACTAATGGGACTATTTGAAATGTGCGTCTATGTAGAAAATATCAATTCATTGATAACATCTTACAACAGTGAAAACCAGTGAGGACAGGCAGTTGTTTGCAAATACGAATAACTTAAATACTTATTTGAATAATTTCATGCATGTTATTTCTCAGTTATACAGTTAGACCCATGTATAAAAACAAACAGAGCAATTAACAAACTAATTACCCTAGGTTAGCTAACTTTTAATGCTAATGTTAGCTCCTTGCTAAAAACAAGTGGGTTTGTTAAACTCGACAGCACGCTCCACATTTGAGTTAACTAGCTACTCAATTATCCTCGTTTACTAAGTTAGAGAAAAGTGTGACAAGAGGACAAGTTACAGACTGCAAAGATAAGTTAACTAACTAAGTTAAACCTACTTGCTAACATTACCCTGACCCGATTCTTTCATCGCTGGTCCATTTCAGCAACAGAATTAACGTTAAACGTTAGTTGCACTTCAACTCACATTGAATAACGTTAACGTTACTCCTCAACGGGCCGAGAGACGGCAGCTCTTCTCCGACTCGAGTTTTATCTTTATAAACTGCTCCAGACACGTTTCAAGAAGTAGCTAAGTCCCAAAAGAAACTTCCCAAACACTTAAGTCGTTCATTATTGCTGAAAATCAAACAAACCGTGCAGCAATTCAGCGGACCAAACAGCGCCCAGAAACCACAGGAAGCCCGCGTGAGCGTCATATCAAATGGGCGGAACTTCACCGATTTCAGCCACTTTGATTGGACAAAAAAACTGAGAGGGAGGAAATTGCTAATCATGATAGGATGTGATTCGTGCCACTCTGTTGGACGTGGACACTTGTCGAGGTTTGGCAAACAGCCCATTGATGCATCAATCAATGGATGTCTGTCCTTACATGATGAATGAAAGAAGGGATAGGCTAATTTTGGACTTCAATCATGGTGTATTTAATGATGGCAATATAAATTACTACTGTATAAAAGACTAAACTTTAGAAATATATAGAATTAAACATGAAGAATTGTGTTATTTTAAAATTAGCTCCCCAGTCCACAGTTAGATTTTTTTTCTACCAAACACCCTGACATAAAACCAGAGATGTAGTGTGATAGTTACTAGCCAAGTGAGAGTTTGTTGTATCATGTGTTCTGCCCAGCAGCTGCAGGGATGCCTTGGTGAGCAGACAGCTGCCTGCTGAGAGGACTGCCTTCACATGCATTCCAATTTTTGAGAGGCATCTATGAGTGAGCCATGAAATGAAACTTCATCCCTCTTGTCAATGCCACTGACATACTTCCCTACTTTATTTTCTAATTTAAGAGTAAAACCGGTGGGAGACATGCTTCATATTCACATATAATGTGTTACTTAAAGCGACAGTTCACCCCCAAATCAAAAACCAGATTTTTTTCTCTTTCCTGTGGTGCTGTTTATCCATCATGATCGTTTTAGTGTGAGTAGCTAAGTTTGGATGAGAAGGTTGTGCTCATGACAGCGTTGGATGTAAAAATTAATGGTGTCCTCCTCGCTGAGCTGTAACCTCGCATCCATGAGTAGATGCACACTTCCTTCTGTGGAAAGAAAATCGCCCCTGCAGGAAACTGCTCACAACAAGGTCAGTGGCTTATCTTGAGTAACCGGGTCATAATTCCTGGAAAGAGACATTGCGGTTGAGTTTTTCAAATGTATGTTGTTGGTATTTTGAGCACTACAAGCCAAATGCCATCTATGTCCAATGAAGGCAGACATCCTTACAGCTGATATCTCCTAAACTCTGCAACTCAGGCCAAAATAAACTAGATGTATTAAAAATTAAATCAAAAATACGTGTTTTTGATTTTAGGGTGAACTGTTCCTTTAACCTGTGCAATCTGATCTAATCTAATCCAATATAGCCACCCTTTCAATTATCCCATCTCTGTGAGGTGTATAATGTTCACTTGTGTCACAAAGAAGAGTTGATTCAGCTGCATTGAGGCTGTGTGCTAATCCCTTTTCACATATACTCAATTCAAAACAGTTCAAAGACAACATATTTCAAGTGACGGTTCACACAAAAATCAAAAATACATATTTTTCCCCCGGCCTGTATGCTATTCATCCATCTATGATGTTCTGGTAAGAGTCACAAAGTTTCGGAGATATAGGAGGTAGATATTTCTGGCTTCTTTCCAGTATAATGGAGCAAGATATCACTAGTCCTGCGGTGCTCGAAGCACTGACAAAATACATTTAGAAAAACTCAACAGCATTGTGTCTTTCCAGAAATCATGACCCGGTTGCTCAAGATAATCCACAGACCCTGTTGTGAGCAATTTCATGTAGGAACTACTTTCTTTCTGCCGTAGAATCTTCTGGAACTACTTTCTTCCTGATAGCAAGAAAGTAGTTCCTATATGAAACTGCTCACAACAGGGCCTGTGGATTATCTTGAGTAACTGGTTCATGATTTTTGGAAAGAGACATTGCTGTTGAGTTTTTTTAAATGTATTTTTGGCATTTTGAGCCCAGCAAGCGACGAGTACCATTTAGTCCCGTTATATGGGAGAGAAGGCAGACATCTCTACAGCCGCTATCTCCAGAACCAGGCAGAAAATATGTATTTTTGATTTTGGGGTGAACCGTCCTTTAACGTTTTACCTCATCAGCTTCATTGATTTTTGTAAATATACAGTCATTCTTAATTTGATGTCACCAACACGTTTCATACAAGTCAGGACAGGCAACAAAAGACTGGAAAACTTGTGGAATGCTCAAAAACGCCTGTTAGCCTGCATAATGTTTGGAACATCACACAGGTAAACAGTTTAATTGGCAACAAGTAGTGTCATGATTGAGTATGAATGGGGCATCCTCAGAAGGCTCAGTCCTTCACAAGCAAGTATGTGTCGAGAAAAGGCAGATACCTCTGTAGTCCATATCTCCAAAACTCAGCAACTCACACCCGAACAACCTGGATGGATAATCAGCGCTACAGGTATGAGGGATTCTAAAGATTACTGATATTTGGGGGGAACTATCCCTTTAACCGATCCTCTCAGAAGTCTGCTTCAGCAGCAACACAAAAGCCATGAAATTGGTAGGGATTAGTTACTTGCTCAGACACTTCTGCAGGGTGAATCATGCCTGAAACAAAGACTGAGTCTGAACAGAGCTTTTCCAGATTGATCTTTTGAATATAACGAACCCCATCCAGTTTTTAAACAACTATGCTAGTTCATAAATTTCAGAATATCATTAATAAAACTGTCAAGGATAACAGATTTTCTCATGCAGCTCAAGATTCCAAAATAGCGGATCCATTTCCAACAAAAGGAACGTGTGATAATGAATCATGTTCTATTTCCACAGAGGAGCTGTCTCACATGGTAGTCAGTCATTCATGAGTGCTGTCAGTTCGTGTGTGTGAAGGAAACAGTCAAAAAATAACATCCTTTTAATATCTTACGGCCTTTATTCTGACTTCCACTATGTGCAATTTTAAACCTCTGTGCGCACCAAGTGAACAGTACAAACATTCCCTCTGCAGGCACTGATGGCTGAGGTTGTCAGCGTCCTTCAGAAAAACCAAAAAAAGCACAACAAAACAAAGACATTGTTTCTGCATTTTTGTCTGCTTTACCAGCAAACACTGGCATTGTTTCATGACCTGCGTAACGGAACAAAACAATACCTGGATGTGCTTTTTATTGCACATTACATGAACCTAAACCACAAGAATACAAAGCTAAACACGGAAAAGGTTTAGTTTATTATTCACACGCTAAAGCGTGCGTTCAAACGGTCGTCAAAATGGTTTTCCTGGCCTTGTGATACACAGTTAAGTTATGCACAGAAAAAAATAACATTAGAAAACAGAAAATAAAAAACAAAATCAAAGGTCTTTTATTAGAAATGAGTTGTGTGGCCCATCCCCCAACCCGTGTCCCAACACCCCAAAATCACTGGCCGTCAGCCTCTGGTAAGGGCAGCAGTGATCTAGAGGAGAGTCTGTGGGGGAGAGCCTGTTGCTGAGGCTGAATGGGCTCAGCGTCACAGTGCTCTATGAGGGAGGAGGGAGGCAGCAGGTGACCATACCTGGTCCCCGCTCTGGGAGGATCCAGAGGCGGAAAGAAATACCTGAAGCAACGGGGGGGGGGGGGAAACAACATGGAAGACGACAAATACACGGACAGAGAGAGGACGGTGACGATGGAATACAAAGGGGAAACACATAAAAGGAAGTAGAGATGAGAAATTAAAAGGAGAACGGATGCATGTATGCTCTAGGAAAAAAACAGGAAGAGGAGTATGGCAGACAGAGTAGGGATAGAGGTTTTTTTTTTTTTTAAAGGTGTATGAGCAAAGTCATTAAAAGAGGTGAAGATGTTGGAATCAACTAGGGCTGAACAATTAATCGAATTTTTATCAAAATGGCAACATGGTCCACTGCAAAACTGCAGGAGGTGCTGCAAAGATGTGCTGGCCTGCACATCAGATTCTACAGACTTAAGAAAACATCTTTGCAGGGCTGAAACTTATGATTATATTCATTATCACAATTAATTGATCAGTGTTACCCAAAGTCCAACAGGACATCCTCAAATGTCTCGTTCCATCCACAACTCAAAGATATTCCGTTTGCTGTCAGATAGGAGTAAAGAAACTAGAAAATATTGACATGTGAGGAGCTGAAATTAGAGTATTTGGATAAAAG
The DNA here is from genome assembly GCA_027495735.1 of Lutjanus campechanus. Classification (NCBI taxonomy): domain Eukaryota; kingdom Metazoa; phylum Chordata; class Actinopteri; order Lutjaniformes; family Lutjanidae; genus Lutjanus; species Lutjanus campechanus. Next base: position 16,875 of record JAJHUR010097045.1, read on the forward strand.
ATCCAAACTGATTAATCGATTATCAAAATAACAGCTGACAACTAGTCGATTAATCACCAAATCACTGTAGTTCAACAATGTTCGGCACAAAAATCAGACCTTTAATATAAGAAAAAATAATGTAAAAATTATCAGTCCTTCTTATTTTGCTAATCACATCACAGTCGCAATATCAGTAAAAAAAAATTAATCGCAATTAGATATGTTTTTAAAATCATTCAGCCCTAGAATCAACAGAAAAAGAACAAAGACATGCAGTTTATGTGCCAAAACAGAGTCTTTAACCAGTAACAACCCCCAAGTATTCAGCTTGGACATGACTCACACACATTTCAGATGCATTAACACAGGGGCAAATGGTAGCTGATGCAGAGGAGACATTAGTAATACGCAGGAGGCTGGTATATCTTTGGAGAGGTCAGCTGCCGCAGGGGAGGGGCAAAGGGAGCTCTCTTGCCAATCCTGCATGCAACAAGCAGTACAACACCACATTACTTCAACAAACGCCACCGCTCACTCAGTTTGGAAAACTTTTATACAAAGATTTTTTTTTACAAAATGCAATACAAAAATCAAACGTGGTTGTGAAGTTAATGATTTTATAACATAGGCAGTACATTTGTGTTACTCAGGGTACAGGTGACCTTAGAGTTAAGGGATAGTTTAGGTTTTTTTAAGTGGGGTTTGTCTTTAGTCAGTGTATTTCCTACAGCAGATGGTGGTCAGGTTTATTTTGTTAGTCCACGAAACACTGCTGGAGTGGAAACAGTGTTGCAGACTCTCCCAAACAATGGAAGTGAATGGTGACCAGTTTGCAAAAAAAACAACTGGGGGAAAAAAAACATTAAATGCCTCCGTAGTGCTTGTCTGCATAATCCAAGTCTCCTACAGTCCTGACATGCTGTTTGCACACCGTCACACCACACACACCCAGTTCAGACAGTGTACACCCGCACATGAACATGGCTCTAAGCTAAAGATCTACAGTGAAGATTCAGGCTAAAAACATGGTGCAACAAACATTTTTTAAAATTTTTTGAAGACGAGCAGTATGGAGGCATTTTGTGTTTTTATTCTGTTGTTTTTTTACATTTGAAAACTGGTCACCATTCACTTCCACTGTTTGGGCAATTCTGCAACACTGTTTTCCTGTGAAACTCCAACAGTGTTTCGCGAACTAAAAAACTAAACCCAACCTTCAATCAGCATGAGAGTGAGAAGATATCTGAAATTTAATTTTTAATTAATTTTTCTTTATCTTGCTGTTCGACAGCCCTTTCCAACAGGAAACTGAAGCTATTTTATTCATCTTTGCTCTCTTCAAAGCTACCAGACTCCTTTAGGCAGGAGTAGAACACCGGAGCTGGTGGACAATCAGTTTGTTCCTGTTATTCTGGGCCCTCAGTGTTTTAAAGGGTTAGTTCTGATGTACCGATGTCACTGATCGAGGCAGCAATTCCTGTGGTCTGTGAGGTAAAAGCATCCTTTTGGCAAATGAGTCTAGTGGCTTTAGAAAAAGCGCTGTAACGGCTTGTGTCAGGGTGGTTACATGTTTGAAAAGGCTGTCTGACAGCAAGGTAACGCAATGAAAATAATTTAAATCAGGGGTCTAAACTGGTTTGGGGCCACTGATGTTGTTGTCATCTCACAGGGGGCCCAAGTCAACATTCAAGCACTACAAGAAAGTACTGAAAATTGACTTGTCTGTTTCCATTACTTACATAATTTCATCATACGTAGCAAATAATGTAACGTTACACAAAAAAACAGGTTAATATACCGACTATGGATAAGCACCTCATACAACCCCGCTCCAAAAAACCCTTTAACTCACAAACAAGAATGGTAAATACAGAGGTTATGTTGAGTTAGTGGTTATTAAGTTGAACATAAATACAGCCACAAACCAACTCTGATAAAAAAAAAACAGTGTTAGCTCAAACACAATTTGTTCACTGATACTTTTTTTTCATACAATCAAAATTTTAAAGCAAACCTATGTAACTCTTGTTGAACATTGACCACTGTGGCTAATAGCGACAGTCACTGAATAATGATAAATGTCAAAACACAGTGTAACTGAAGCAGATGTTGATAAAAGTCAATGGTTTTTACACTGAAATTTCTACTTTAAGTTCTGCTAACACCAGACCGAGTGAGGCCGGAGCCACAAAACCCCTGAGGGTACTGAATTGAGAAAGGGTGAGTTTTATTGCTTATGAATTTAATTTAATTTGTGAAATATAGAATGTGTTATCTCTTCTTTCAAAGGTTACACAGTCTCACTTTGAAGCCGTAAATGTTGCTGGCTGTATTCATACCCATACTGGATGTGTTTGTACTATTTTATTATGTTATTGCAGTTGGTTAATAAAGTTCATTCAAGCTGTCCTTCTGCTCAGCAAAGAGTTTGGCAATATTCAATCAAGGATACAATCAAACTGAAAAGTGAAATGAGGGAGAGAAAAAAATCACCGTGATTTAATTTCTCATCTTAAAGAGGGACAGTTCACCTCCAAAATATAAATTACATATTTTTCCCTTGACCTGTAATGCTCTTTAGCAATCTAGATTTTTTTGGTGTGAGTTGCTGAGTTTTGGGGATATCAGCCATAGAGAAGTCTGCCTTCTCTCCAGTGTAATGAAACTAAATGGCACTTGACTTCTGTTGCTCAAAGCACCAAAAAAATACATTTGAAAAACTCAAAACCAGCGTCTCTTTCCAAATATCATGACCGGGTTACTCAAAAATAATCCCAGATCTTATTGTGAGCAGTTTCATGTAAGAACTACTTTCTTTCTGCAGTAGAATCTCAAGAAACTTCTTTAGAACCTACCGGAACTACTTTCTTTACTACTAGACAGAAAGTAGTTTGTCAAATGTATTGTTTTGCTGCTTAGAGCACCACAAGCCAAGCGCCATCTAGTTCTATTATACTTCAGAGAAGGCAAACACTTTTACAGCCGTTATCTCACACAAAAACAATCTAGATGGATACAAAGCATTACAGGCCAGAGGAAAAATGCACTTTTTTTTTTATTTTGGGGTGACTTATCCCTTTAAAATGGAAATAGTTTCAAAGATGTTGGATGTTGAGATGTTGTTATTTACAAAATAATACCTAACCACACACTGGTTCTGCTCTATATCCCAAAATAGCTCTAGAAATAAAAGTCACATATCAAATTTATATAAACAGGTTTATTTAACTTTTTATAACCAAGAAGGAGTTTCGCCCTAACACTGATAATGCAAAGTGGAAACATGAAACCACTCTTGTAAAATGCATCAGTACAAATCATGACAAAAAAAAAACAAAAAAACACCACAACACATCCAACTCCACAGGCATGATGCCGACAGCCTGTATGCTGGAAGCCAAGCTCTTTGCATGAGTGCAACATTTGGTCAGTGTGGGCCCGGGAGCTTTGTCAGTGTGCAGCTGCAGTCCCAGTCAGTGTGAGGCATAGTAAGTTGTCAGTTCTGACTGGCTCGGGTCGGGCTGGGTGAGTGGCGGCAGACGCACCACACCACCTACCTTCCTGCAGACATCCCGTTCAGGGCATTCTGGGAGGTCTGAACGGAGGAGCCCACCACGGTGCTCATGGCTGTGGGCTGACCGGACGAGCCGGTGAGCGGGCTGCCGTCTCCCTTCAGGATGCCCGTGCACTTCCAGGTGTCCATGTAGTTAGCTGCAGAGGGAGACGGGAGGTCAAATCAGTGCTCAACATTTCCTACACAGCTGAGCAAAGCTGACAAGCATTTCAGTTCAGTGTTTTTGGTTTTGTGGCCTGCTTTGGTTCCTTCTCACTGCCATCATAGCACTGCTTTTGGCCAGAGCAGGCATCTGTTTAGCAAAAAAGCTCTAACATCCCACTGCACACTACCTACCAAGCAGACAGGCAAAGTTACAGCTAGCTGAACAAAATAGAGCATTTAGCAACTAAAGCCAAATGTTACTCCCATGGCAGTGGAGACTGAAACGAAATAAAAAAGGACAGTCAATATCAGATTTATATCATTTTTGCACCAAAATTAGTTTGGCCTTTAGTTTGGATTTTGTTTTTCTTTTTCTGAGTCACGTTTGATATTACAAATGTGCTGGAAAGCAGGGTAGTCTCTTTCAAACTCAACCCAAGTATCTGGTGGACTCCAGAAAAGTGTGATTGAACAGACCTTCAAGTCAGAAACTCATGACTGACCACTGATCTAACCCTAGTTTGGTGACATAAACAGAAATATGACAGCGCACGCAGTAAACTAAGCAGGAATATGTACCATTTTTGTAAAGTAGGCAGAATTACGTACGTCAATTTTTACGACAGTGTCTGTGCTGTCAAACATGCTGTAACTACTTTGTAATGGCCATTTCCACTCAATTCATTTGTGCTCGACAGGAGTCTCTGCCAGCATGCAGCACTAGTTTACTGCTCACACCTCTTTTTAAAGTGTTAAATCAGCTGCTGTAGATGTTTGTTACAAACATCAGTTTGATGCAGGCTTCCATGTTTTCCTAAGCAGATGTACTGGGACGCACTTATATCGGAAGTTGAAAATACAGCCTTGGAACAACTACTCCGACCAACACTGTGCATGCACTTAAACTCTGTTTGTGAAACTGGACTGCCTGATTCATCATTCATAAATTGACGAATACCAATTTAACATAAACATGTTACACAAAAAACAGCTCACAGAATAGCTGTCACTAAAATGAGAGGAAAGCAGATGAGCAGTCATCAGCTGTAGCGTTAACCTCCCACCTTTCCAGAGGCGCACACAGCCGTCATCCCCGGAAGAGGCCAGCAGGGTGCTGGTGATGTTCCAGCTCACACGCCACACCTGGGAGTTATGGTTGTCAAACTGAGCCACAATCTGCACCTCAAACTTGGTGGGTCCCGTAGACGTGCTCTCCTTCCTGTCAAATGGATCCAAGTTACGGAAAATGAAGCGACACAGCGGACAGCAGGTTCTCATTTCTGCCATTTTTTAACAGCTTTAAACTGAAGCAGCTGCGGCAGTGCGTCTGTTAAAAATCAACAAAATGTATGAGACGTATATGAATTGACTGAGATGTGAGGAAAAACAACACAATTAGTCACCTCATGGGAACAAGCTTAAAGATTCTGACGTCTTTTGTTGCGATGGCGAGCACGTGGAAAGATCTTCCCAGATTTGGAGCAAACGCAATGTCATGGACTGCATCAGTGACGGTCATCAGCGTCTCTGCTTTAGCATATTTCCTTTTAAAACAATGATTAAAAAATTTGAAACAATTCATGGAACTTGGTGTGGTTTATAAGGGTATATTTATAAAAGAGTGACTCAGACTGGTATACGTACCTTGTGTTTTCATTATACTCATAGATCTGAACTTTCCCACCGTATGTTACATTACTGTCATCACTCCCCACTGCAAACATTGGTGGGTGGGCACGGGAGCTGGGTGGTGGGGGAGAAAAAAAAAAAAACAAGATTACACTGACAGATCCTCAAACTGCACTATATGATCCACCAGGCTGCAGGGAGGTCACAGTTCATGGTTTTAAAGTTTAGCAGCAGAAAACTTTGCATTTAAAAAGGGTCAGGTTAAAGAATTTGTTGAATTTAACACTGGTCTGCCAGAATGTTTGAAACTGGCCACATATTTGACCTGTTTGACTGTTTTCTTTTCTAATGTAAAGATACATGATTAAATGGAATGCCCAAATCCTGAAATATACAGCAAAATACCCCCACTGATGAATAAGTTATTAAGTCAATCTGGTAACTCACTTGCTCAACCAGGCAAAAACAATTCAACTATCAAACTATTTTGAGAGTGAATTGGATTGGATACATTTTCATGCAGGAATGGCAGAGAATGCTCTTTTCAGACTCTTGACTATGGAGATTTCCCATTTTACTTCATTTTATTATTATCATATTAAACTGAATATCTTTGGGTTTTAGACTGACAAAACAAACCGTATGACAACACCCTGGATGGGATGGACATTTTTCCCACTATTTTCTGACATGTTATAGATGTTGCAGCCCTCAATTAAACATGAAAATTAAACATGACAATCTTTGTTGTTATTTGATAACCACTAAGAAAACAATCTGTACAGGAGAAAGTAAAAACTGACTGTGGGCAAGCAGATTTCTGAACAACTTACCCAAATGGGCAACTGAAAAAATTTTATTTAAGCTGGGTTAATCCATATTTTACTGTGCGCTCGGTAATGTTAACTGTTTAAAGTTTATATGGTTTAAAAATGAAAGCTAAGATTTAAGTTGAGGTGCACACAAACAGGTTGTAATTGCACCTTTCAACTTGGAAATAAGAGTATGTGTAAGCACATGAAGGCAGCAACGTTCTCCCACCAGGTTGCTGGAGGGCAATACAGGCTTTGTGAGTGGGGGAAGCTCTGAAAGATAATAAGTATTAGATTTCAGACCCAGTGGGACAGGCTTTTTCACAGCACACATTTTGACTTGTCATAGCAGGAACAGCACAAGTGTTATGACAGTAAAGCTACAGTTGATAAGTTCTATAAAAATAACTTTATCATATTTGCTAAAACTGTCACTATATCCTGAAAATAGTACATGAGATAGACAATATGTGAAAAAAAAAAATCAGGTTACTCTGGCTCCTCCTAATGCAGAATCCACTGCCCCAAGAACTGAGATTCTCTCACATTACTCTTATTTTTTTCAACAAAAACATTTACTGCATTCCTGTACACTCAAGTAAAAACAACATGTCTGAGATGCTTGCTGTCTGGACAGGGCTTTAAAAACAGATGACATATCTCAAAATGCTTGACTTGAACTTGAAGTCCCACGTCAAATGCCGACGCTTTAGGTTGGTTTGAATGGTAAGTCTCATTCTCACTGTTTTGGGTAGGAAGCCACACAACAGACAATTTTTCACCTCTCCCCCTAGAGTTTGATTTTCCTGCTGTCACAAAGACAACAGTAGTACGCTTTCCATTTCCTCAGAACCTAGCAGCGTAGAGAAATGATCAACGCTGCTTTGGAAATACGAGAGAAGAAAGAAGCATGTTGGCAGAGAGGGAAATTGAAAGCTATTTTAATGATGTGCACTGCACAGTAACAACGGTCTGTATGGTCTGAGTAACACTGGCATACTGCTTCACATTAGAGTGGAGGGGTGAGTAACCTTACAAGAAAACATTAAGGGAAAGTGCTGATTTGATCATTTGTCTATTCATTCATTTAGTCAACTGGATGCATGATTTTCCATGGAAAAATTGCATCTGGTAGCAGAAAGATTTGCATGGTGAGAAAAGAACTACAGTATATGTATGTATATACATATACAGTATATATATATATATATACATATGCAATCAAGATTTACATCATATAATACATTAAGGCAAAAAAGCTGCCACTACTAGAGGGTAAATACAAATTAGAATTATATTCTTCTTTATTTTCTTTTATTCATTTACTACAGTCACTTTAATTCCTCTTAGGGCTGCTACTAATTATTATTTATTTTTATGTTCTATCAATCTGCTTACGATTTTTATGATGAATCATTTGGTATATAAGTCCAAGATGAGATCATCAAAGCTCTTGTTTTGTCCAACCAACAGTTGCAGATTTATGCATTTAATGTTAATAACATTAAAGCAGCAAATTCTCACTTTGAGAGTCTGGAACCAACAAATGCTCCTCAATTTTAATTGAAAAATGATAAACGATTTATCGACAATCAAGACAGTTGCTGATTAATATCTGTTCATCAACTGATCACAACTCCACAACCAGTAAGATGCACTACAGCTAGGACTGGAAATGAAGACAAGCTTTAAATAGTTCTGCGTGTCTCAATGTCACTGTAATTTTTGATGCCAAGTGAACCTGTGGTCTCACCTCGAGGGGTTCCAGGAGATGCAGCTGCAGCTGAGCTTGCAGGAGATCTCGTGCTGCAGGGACCACTGACTCAGGTTCATCACGTCAGGAGCCTCGTAGATCCTCACCACTCCGTCCGCAGAGCAGGTGGTCAACATCAGGCCCATGTGTTTAGGGGCAAACTTCACATCGGTCACTGAGGTTCTACTGTCCACCAGTGTGGTTCTCTTTATCTGAAACAGGACAACATGGAATACTTGGGTCAGATCTCGTATCAAACACGAGACAAGGAGAAGCAGAAAAACTACAGCAGAACTGAATTAGCGTCACATGTTAGTAGGGTTCACTATCGTAACCACATCTCACTGGGTCCCATCATTCTGAATGCTGCAGGGGCTACTGTACTGACAAGCTGCCTATGATGAAGAGGTAAATGTCTGTTCAGATGGTTCAGGGTTATCACCCCCAGAGGGACTCTTGAGTTGCACTCACCCAGTGGCTCAGCCCTCTCTGTTTGTCATTGGACTCCCCGACAATCTCTTCCCAGACAGCAGCTGTCCTGTCAAAAGAGCAGGAGGCCAGAACCTGCCCAAACTCTGGATGAGCCCAGGTCACCCTCCACACTGATCCACTGTGTGTCTGCACAGAGAAATGAGCTTTCGTCAAATCAATAAACCACAACTAGGGTTGCAAATGTTGTGCATTTTCCTTAACTGATAGTTGTGAACATAAACAATCGATTAATTGATTAATCATTAAAAGGACAGTACACTCCCAAATCAAAAATACATATTTTTCCTTTGGCCTGTAGTGCTGTTTATCAAGCTAGATTTTTTGGTGTGAGTTGCAGAGTTTTGGAGATATTGTCTGCAGAGATGTCTTCTTTCTCTCCAATATAATGGGACTAAATGGCACTCGGCTTGTGATGCTCAAAGCACCAAAAAGTACATTTGAAAAATTCAAAACCAGCGTGTTTTTCCAAGAATCATGACCTGTTACTCAAGAAAATCCACAGACCTGACCTTAGAGCAATTTCACGTAAGAACTACTTTCTGTCTTAGAAACAAAGTAGTTCCACTGGATTCCAAAGTAGTTTGGGTAGATTCTGCTGCAGGATGAAAATAATTTCCACATGAAAATGTTCACAAGGTCTGTGGATTATCTTGAGTAACCAGGTCTT
>JAJHUR010097046.1:0-11738 GCA_027495735.1 Lutjanus campechanus
GTCCAGCAGCTCTCTAATGACACCAGTTTCTAACCCCATCTCACAAGCAATTAGGTTCAGTCGTCACTGTCCAGAAGTTCAAAGGCAGGTGCAGAACACAGTACGGGGGGGGGGGAGGTGTAGTGGACGTTTTTGTCACAATGTGCCAATGTTTACTAGCTGTCCATTCAAATACTTGGTAGCCATGTTGTCCAACCAAGACAACAGTGAGGTAGTAGTGTACAGTAGGTAGGTGACTGGATGAATAAATTGTCCATCGCCTTTTTTTGGTGGGTGATTTTTGTCATTTTGTTGGAGTGACAGCCACTGCTCCACAATGCACTGTCAACAAATGACCAGATCTTCTAATGACTTTGCAGAGGATGGATCAAAACCATGGTGACGACACAACGAACGTGCCCAGTGGAATCAAGGAGTTAGTTTAGTAAAAGATAGAAACTTGGATTTACAAGGTGTTGAGTTGTATTTTTCTGTTTAATAAGGAAAATAAGTGTTAGAATATTTGCTATCTTGACACTCTGTGACTTCCAGCTATTTACTGGATGTAGCGTACATAGCATACGTGGCTTAGCATATTGCCCAACCTTATATTATGTCACTGACAGCTCTAATTTAACTCACAAACTAGATCAATTTTGAAACTGGTTGAGCAAAACACAGCAAGGCTTGGCTCCCTCACTCTTTCCTTTGGAAAACAATGGCCAAAGCAAAGTGATTTTTGTGGCTGAGTATGTGTAGAGGGCCTAAAACAGCAGAACCAGGCCCAGAAGCTCCCAAACAAGGCGCCAATCCTCACTGCTTGCCCAACCACTGTTCAGCATATGCATGCTGGCTCGCCTCCCTCCTCTTCAACAGCCTCCTGCACCTGCTCCCAGTCTGCCGTTTGCTTGCATCGATATTTGGCTTCTTCTCCTCGCTGGGCCCTTGACCCAAACCTCCTTGAACTTGTGAAGTGTTTGCATAACCCAGAGCCATCTTGACATTTCTGCCTCTAGCAGCCTTGCAGAACTGTGAACAAGGTCCATGTATTTGGCAAGGAGTAACCATAAAGTAATTAACCCTAAAGTAGAACCGAAGGACCGATAATAGGATTTTCATTATTAGAATAACATTCTTTTTTGGTGTTTATTTGTCCTCTGTGTAATTGCTTTGTCGCCTCGATGTAGTGGACACTACTTTATTATCTTATCTTTATCATCTAATACTTTATTTGAAGCTCTGTGCATAAGACTGTCTTTACACTTTCATAATCATGCCATATCATTTTTAATACAAAGTTGACATTGTTTGGGATAGCTTTGTTATGAAAACTCAACATTACAATATACCATCATATGTGGTTGGTATTGACCCTGGCTGTCATGAGACCATTATTTGTGTCATGAATATTTTGCTTGACCACAAGTAAAGTGGTGTCATAAAGATGTCATTAAGTTACACTATAATAATATAAATTAAAATAATAATTTTGCGATGGTGTCGTGAATAATTTCCTGGACTTAATTTTATTTTGGTTAATGTCAAGTTGTCATAAAGACTTTTTTAAAAATAAAAATCTGGAACACTTTATTTGAAGGGGTGTGCATAAGACTGTCATTACACTGTCATAACAGTGTCATGACACCTGTTCTCAACAGTTGACATTGAGGTGTCTTTGTTATGGAAAAACTTGGCATTAATTAGGCCAATAATTACTTTGTTATGACACCCTGACACTGATCAAGACAAAAAAGTCCTTCTTCTTACGACAATTTGACATTAACCAAGTCAAAATAACCTGTCAGTCTCTGTTATGACAACTCAACATTTTCAGAAGAAACTTTTTTAAGCTGTATGCTTTAACATTACATTATACTGTCACATGTGTTTGGTTATGACACTTGCCTTAATGAGACCATTGTCATGAATGTCTTCCTTGACCTCAAGTAAAGTGGTATATTTTGGACTTGTCACAAAAATGTAATTAAATGTTATAAGGCCAGTTTGATGACATTAAATGTTATAAGACCAGTTTGTAAGCTAAATCACCTTGGAACTGTACTCTGTCATCAGAGCTGACAAAATGCTGATGGTCAGACAGCTGTTGGCTAGTTTACTTGTTGCTGAAGTAGGCTGCTTTCTGCTGTTATTTGTAGCTGGCATTAGTTAGTTAGCTTGGTTAGCCATGAACTAGCCACCTAATTAGCTGGCACAGCCCCATTGTGCCAGGAGCCAGGAGCTGAGAAGCTGCACAGAAGCTGTATTTACTGCACAGCATAAAAGGCACAGTGGCATTATCAAATTGCCGATGCTGGCAATGAAGCACGTTTGCTCCTTCCCTATGACCTCACCAAACAGTATCTTCTCTGGAGGAGAAGATAAAGGATGAGCTGTTATCATGTACACAGCAGGAGGACCTGGTGATGATAATCGATTGGCACATCTGACATGATCATTACATTCAAAAAGGTTCAAGAGAGCCTAAAGTTTGACCAGTCACCAGCATCTGCCCCTTGTCATAGACATCTTTTCCTCCATCCTTTCTATCTTTATGGGTTAAAGGGTGATAAAATTACAGGGATTCATCTCTTAAAGCAACACTATCTCTCAGAGATAAAATGAGGTTGCTGCCATAGCTGCTTCCTGCCTGATGTGTCTGGTGAAACCTAACAGACAGGACTGACCCGCTTTAATGGAACTTTTTCTTTAAATAGCTCAGTCCAATTTCTCCGCTCTCACACATGTATCTACCTTTGATTCCTCATATGACAGATTGAGAGCCTGTCCACTGGTCCTCTGTCGACTGGTGATACTGACCTGCCTCCACTTTGCCTTGTACTTGTTGAAGGCCAGCTCCTGGACTGCCTTCCTTTGTGTGGCTGTCCAGCGCACTGCAGATAGACGACAAGGTAAACGTAGGAAATAAAGTGTCTATTATGGAGTTGTGATTCAACAGTACTCCAGATGGCAGATGATAGTATATCTTGAGCTAGCAGCAGCTTTTTCAACTGGATTGAAAAAGAAAATAATACTCATCAAAAGTGTCTTGGTTAGTCTTTTCTCTGTTCCAACAATCACTAACTGTAGTTTAGTTGAAATAAATCCTTAATTCACCACGTTAGTTGTAAAAATACAGACTGTTTACAAGCTCTCACTCATCCACCGGCTTAGTGGGTGTGTACCGTGACGCTACTGAGCAATCTGACTCTGCCAACCACTTAATTAGCAAAATAAAATGACAGAAATCATCCCCCTCAAAATAAATGGCATTATCTGTCCAATTGAAAGAATAGAAATGAAAGAAAATAGCTCTCACAAGCATTGGGTTTTTTGGGTACTATTTATTTATTTATTTTTTTTACTTTTGTCCTTTTATTTTGCTAATTTAATGGTCTGTAGAGAAAATAGGATAATCCACAGACCTTGTGAGCAGGAACTGAGTAACTGTGTCATTATTTCTGGAAAGAGAGATTTCTGTTTTTCAAATGTCTTTTTTTTTTCCTTTTTGCACCTCAAAGATTTTTATTGCTCTTCTTCCACATGAGTAATCATTATCCAGAAGAGAAGGCCCGAGTTTGATTTGTCTTTTGTCTCCGGTGCTGTTTGAGATTTTTGTTTTCCACTTAATTTTTCTACTTTGAATGCAAAACTAATGTAAGAATGCAACTGACAGGCTGTCAAACCAAATTTGAGTGCCTGCATCCCTATAATTTTTTCCCTTTTTTCCACATTTTATGCACAGTTTGAAATTGTTTCCAAAAGAGCGAAGAACTCTTTAATACTCAAACTGAAAAATATGGATTATTGTTTGCCTAATTGGTACTTGTGCTCTTTTATCCACAAGGACTTTTTGTTCATATCTTTTGGCATAACCAGATAAAAATCCATCCATTTTACCCACAGTGCTACTACTACTACTGCTACTACCCTTTTTTGCCTGGTTAGTGGCGTTGATGATATGGCAAAGTCATTTCAATGAGTGCTGCTCTCTCCTTGCGGGCTTAATGAAGATTTCCCTGCCTCTTTAAATCCTTCTTCCAGGGGTTCACTCTCCCCTCTGTCTCATAATTAAGTCAGTATATGAGCCGTAAAGGCTGAACTCTCCTGAAATAAACCCTGAGAATTCTTCACCATCTGCTCCTCTCCTCTCCTTCTCCACTGTGGCCTCCCACCATCACAGCTCTGGCCACCCCTGCTAGACTCCCTCCCACATGTTTACAGGAGAGAGGACAGTATTCACAGTCAGAAAAAAAATAACTCTTGTGCAGCATGTATGTCTGAAAAAAGGACTTTTCCTACTTTATGCAGCTGTCACAGCCAACCTGTTTTGTTTTTTTTTCATTAAAATCCCAACCCTCCTAACACACTTTCTCTCCCTCACTCACACATCTTTATCTGTTCCTATCGCTACAAAGCACCAAGGGAGGAAGAAAGCAAAGCTGACAAAATGTGCTGTCCACTTAATAGGCAGTATTCATTAATTAATCATATTGTTCATTTCCAAGCAGTGAGTACATTCAAGTGAAATACAGACAGTGTCAGGGGGACTGGCCCGAGGTGAACTATTTTATTTAAACGCTTGAATTTTAATACCCTTCTCCGCATGGTGCTTACAGGGATCCCAGTAGACATCAGAGTTTAACAATCTGACAATTAATTCCATTGAATTAAACTCGAACTTCACAACTTTTCAAGTCTGTCTTAAAACAATAGTCAGGTGCCCGTGAAACAGGCTTTGCTTGGTTTAATAAATCCTCTTGTTCACACCGGCCATTAAAGTGTGTGTAACTTCTGACAGAGGGAATAACACAATATTCTTCTGAAAAATAAAATGTTGAATTCACAAATTGGAATTTGTTCCACATCCCTTACAGAAAGCTCATTAGGGAGGGATCTTTGAAAGGCCAGCATAAACCAGAGGGCTGATTACAGCACACCAAACCTGCTTTTTAACGTTCAGTGGCAACCTGACTCCTGTTTTCTGACAGAAAAACCTGAAAACTGTGAACAGCTTATGACTCCTGCGCTGATTTGAGCCCTAAAATCTGTTTAATTTTGTTTGTTTAAACCAAATTTTAATTAGAATTTATATTTATTTGCAGTTACTTGTTTTAATCAATAATTTGTGTGCAGAAAAGAACCGACCAGAATCGGTGATCCCACACACTACATTATAATGTCAAAAAACAGCATTCACCAGCAACACTATATTACACACCAACATGGATGCATTGCAGCCAACAGCAAGGAGCTTTGGACAATTGACCCAGATAAGGGTCTGTGTTCTGTGCTCTGTGTTTTTAATTTCAGTTTAGTTCAGTTTATAATATGTGTATTATTATATGCAGTAAATAATATATTATTCAGTGTAGTTTGCCTAATTTCCCAAGCTTTAGAAAACTAGCCAACTTTTTTTTTTGCATCGCAGAGCCTGGCTGAGACAGTCATAGAGCTCGCCCACAGAAGTGTGCACCGCTGTATCCTGCAAAACCACAACCACCCGGGTGAAATACCAAATTTTAAGGGAGTCTGGTTTTATACAGAGCAAAACACTGGCTAACAAACTAGCTACTGATTGTTGTAGAAGCTGGCTAGTTAACTAGTGTTCTTCTTTAAAGTTAGCTAACTTAAACTGCACTGAAATGTCGCCTTTACAGGTCTTGCAGGAATATATTTTAACCGCGTTCTAAATTTGGTTTTCTTTTCAACATAGATGAGCCTGGCACGTAGTCTAAGAACAGGAAGGAGGAGAGGAGAAAGTTGACCGAGATTCCGAAAAGGGCGGGATTTGGGAAGGTTCAGCTGGTCAACTGATAGTCATTTCAGTAATTTGATGGCTTATACTGTATACTAAAATACAGCCGGCAGCTGACCACCAAAGAAAATGCTGACTGAGACAGTTGGCCAGTGGCAGGCTTAGATCAACAGCCTGCTTACTGTGAGTCAGGCAGTCATTAGTATACTGAAACAATTAAGTTAAGGGCGGCAATAAAGTAAGTCAAAAAATATGACTAATATGAATGTCAAATTTGCATTAAAAAGGCATTAATGATCTATTTATCACCGATCACTGAGGTTTATTTATTCTCTCTTCTTGTTTTTCTTCTTCTTCTTTTTTTTTTTTTACTAATTAAGTGAGTCAGTTGAAAGAGTCATTCTTTCCACTGACATCACTTCTATCCTGCAGCTGATTGGCTGGTCAGTCTGGGAGAGCTGCTGGTTAAAGATGACTCCAGACTCATTGGTTTTATATGGTTGTCATTTATCATAAGAGACCGTGTGTCCACTTGTTGACAGCATTCTGGCCTCAAGCCCCACTCTAACTGACACAACATCATTCACAACAGCTTCTTCAATCTCTCGTTTGCAAACACAGTGGCCTGAGTCATATTTACAAAAAAAAAGAGCATCATTTCAGAGGGAACAAATTGAGTTTGCAAGCTGTCCCTCATAAGTATGTGTGACACAAATCCTGATATTTGCATAGCAAACAGAGACAACAAAATGAGAATTATTTTAATGAATGATATTTAACAGAAAATTACTTAGTTTGTTATCACGCTGAAGTGAAAAATGGCTTTTTGAAGGCCTATTCTGGCCTTCATTTATTTAGTTTAGACAGGTCTCCAGTGAATGCAATGTTGATTAGGTTAGTTCCACTTTATTGTGTGTTAAAGCATCATAAAAACACAAAGAATGGGCCCATTCTGATGCTTTAGAGCCACACAGGTAATGTTAATCTTGTGGGATCTTTAGTGTTGTGGTCCGTAAAGCCGCTGTGACATACAATCGCTGTGTGCATCCCCCGGGTGCAGCTCTCAGTGAAGCATCTCACGTCAGTTGTGCCCAGGTGAAATATATCAATATCTGTGGGCTGATAACCGTTTAAGCCAGTTCGATCTCGTGGCGTCAGAGAGCCAATCCCTCACCTTTATTCATCTGGCTGGCCTTCGTCTGCTCCCGTCTGACCCGAGCCATTAATTACCCCGCAGCTGGATCCAAACACCGGCAACGACACGCAGCAAGCACGCCACAATAATAGAAACTGATGAGGACTCGCTGGCTGTGCTTCTATGCTGGGTTCTCCCAGGCTAGGCTGTCATGATTTTTATTTTTTGTCATACATCTGAGGCGATGCCTCCCTAAGCATCCCTGCACCGCTCAGACCTCGCTTGTGTATGTTTTGTCAGGAGCAATAGGTTCATACTTCCTTAACGTTGTAGCGGCGGATGCGGCGTGGCATATTGTGTGTGTGAGAATGTAACACAAATAGTGACAAAGCCTTTATCTCTCTTGCTGGAGGAATCCGAGGCAAAGCCTCCGTTTCTTTGTAGCTGCAGCAGATACAAATTTCTTCAAAGTCACTTTTGTAAAAGATTGAAATGGAGCTCTGAGACCAGCGCTTTGATAACTGCAGAAAATGAAATCTGAAAAACTTTTTAAGAGCAGACTTGGCGACTCAAAAGTTTGTCACTTTGTCCCTTGTGCAAATACTTTTTCTTTACTTGATACTGTAAACAATAAAGTCCAAGGGGATAAGGTTGGGAGATATCACAGGATTTTTAAACGTAGTAAATTCTATGGTTACACCCTGCCCTTTAATAATACATAACTTTCACTTTCCAAACTTTATGAATACTTCATAATCTATTGAATTTGAAGTTCTGATGGAGCCTACATTATCAGTCCAAATGTAGTGAGTCAAAGAGTACAGCAATTGAATATCAATGTTTTAAAGATTAGATTTTTTGTCTAAATTTATATCAAACAGGAATTCAGTGGAATCGACTAATCTTTACTCATTAACTTAACGAAGCGAGTGAAAATAGCAACAAAAAAGTTGGTGGGGTTTTTTTGTTTTTTGTTTTTTTGTATAATTCATTGAAAATCAAAGGCAAATAAAAACTTCAGTCTGCTCTGAGTGTTCCTGACCAGAAAGGCTCTGGATTACAAAAAAATCTAACAAAACATGTTTTACTTGTAAATGAAGTGCTGGGGTTATTCCAAAAAGAAGCAAAATCTTTTTTGGAGCTCAAACTGTGCACAGAAAAAAAAAAAAAAGTGAATCATTTGAAACATTACAAAGAAGTTGTCTTTTCAAATATACTCAACTTAAAAATGTTAGTAAATTTAAAGCTAAATCAAATCAATTTATTTTTTACAGTGAAGCCTCTCCAGTCATGTTTTGCGCATGTGGTGACACAGGGTCTGCTTCATCTAGGTATGAAAGGATTTGCTGAGTAATTGAAGGCATTGATAAGGATTAATGGGGAAGTCGGAGATCAATATCATTTCCAGCTCATTTCCAGCACTGCAATTATTCCTTAAAGTAAAGCACTGAATAATTTATCTTAATTGTAAATTGATCTATTCTAAGGGATAGGAATAAAACTTCATGATGACAGGAAATCCTTGGTAATTCTAGGTTTGGGAAACTCACAATTACTGTGTTACTCAGAGTGTTTGCTTTGAGTTTATAAATGATGCCTGCTTATGCACATACTGTAGCTATTAGCAGCTTTCAGCTATATTCAAAATTCAAAGTGTTATTGCCATATACACTGAGAACAAATTACGCTCTATGATGACACTTTTAGCTTAATTATTTGGGAAATATTCTTCTGCAGTACTTGATGTAGATTATTATTATCAATAGACTCACAATACTTTATTTCAGTGAAGCGCATTCTCCTGTACAGTGTGAGGCAAAAGATGAAATGGAAAATAAAATTGCACTGCATTACTACAGTGTCTTTATAACATGATTTAGATTAATGAATGGAGTTCCAGACCTCATTTACTAACAGTATTAAAATGCTATTTGGATCTGGAAAGCTAATCTGAATAAGTAGTAGCATATCTTATTAAACTAAATAATAATAAAAGATAGACAGTGAGAGAATGAGTGTTAAGTATCTTCTTCTCTGTTGTCTTTATCTTCCAATTTGTCGCTCACTTTTTCATGGCTGCTGCCACGTCTGCCCATCGAAACTAAAGAGCTGGTGCCCTGGCGGCATTAAGGTGCTTTTGTTTTGGATTGCAAATTATTTTTTGAAGTTACCACTAAGTGTCATTGAAGAAAAACAGCAACGGCAAATATTGTGGGTCTGCTTGTGTAGCCAGTGGTCATCATTGAGAGTCCGACTGGCAACTTAAGCAAGCAAGCAAACAAAGTGTGTACATATAGTGTTTCAGAAACAAAGAAATAAAATCAAAATCACAGAACAAAGATAAAACACCAGAAAAAATATACAGGAGGAGCAGATAAAAACACAAGTTTAAAACATAAATACCAAATGCTACCAAGCTGCTTGTCTGAAGACAAATTTTGTTGCTTTTGAAGAGTCCAGAGTCCTTTTGAAGATGTCAGCCTTCCTGCGAGACTATTCCAAAGTTTAGGCGCTGCCAACTGAAAAGGTCGACCTCCACGATTCTTGAAGCGTGTCTGAGAAACACTTAGAAAACCCTGATTGGGGGACCTGAGAGCTCGGCTCGTAGTGTGGCGGTGCAAAAAGTCAGTAGTGTGCTGTGGAGCCTGGCCCTGTAGGGCTCCAATATTTTCAAATGAACTCTAAAATTAACAGGAATCCACTGCACGCATGTATTAGCATTTCCATTTAATTTCTTGATACTACGGATCTAAACCCGTTAATATTACTTATGAACGAACCATGATTGCATCAGCATCTTCATGTAAATATTAACTCATTGATCAAAAATTACACCACGATTACACAGACTAGATTGACAGGATGGGGATAGTGTACCAAGGTTCTGCCTGATTGTTGGCTGAAGGTTATCGAAAGTGATAATCAAAACTTCACTCGTTCAGTACAGACAGTTTATGAAGCTCACCAGGTTTAAATGAAAAATACTAGATGTTATCAGTGTCCAAATAAGAGATGTTGCTAAAATTTCTGACTATTTGTCTTAGTTGCAGCAAGAAAATGGAAAATAATATGGGCCCCAAAACCCATCCCTGGGGGACACCACATTGCAAAGCAGCAGCAACACAAATTCAATTAAACTGGGACGCAAACAGAGATTGTTTTTGTAGGGGTTTAACATCCAGATGACATTTCAGCTAAGCCCTATAAACAGACATCTGCATATGTAGACACGTTTTTAATAAGCTAATAAAAACAAAATTGCCATTGGACGATATCTAATGGGTGCAATGCATTCAGTATCTTTTGCTCTCCACATGGCAGGGGCAACAGGGACCAGTGGTGCCCCCCACCCTAAATAGTCTACAATAGTAATAAAATTATCACTTTCTTGCAATGTAATATTGTTGAAACCAAGTTACTGAAACATTTACTGTTAATGCAAAATATAGCAATCTGTATTTTCTGCTAAATATTGTATATATGCAATATAAGCACTATAACACTTTATGCAGTATCTATAAACCCACTTAAAAACATGATGATTCCCAGTCCCAAGTTCTGGAATTATAAGGATCTTATTTTTTACTCTTTTTTATAAGTGTTCTTCAGTATCAAAGTAATTTAATGATAGTTGTCCGTGTATACTTGTAAACATGAACTGCTAATAGCTTAATTTTTTATTTTATTTTATTTTAATTGTGCTAATTTGCCAAAAAAAAATACACAAATGTTCATATTATATGTTTTTTTTTTGTGCACTACTACTTTGTGTACCATTACTACCTGGGTTGAAGGTGCCCCTCTGATAAAACAACTTGCCCAGTCTGGACCCCCCACAAAAATTGGTCTAGAACTGCCACTGCCATAAGGCATGTTAATCTGCATGCAACCAAAGCCCACTCAACAGTAAATGGGCTACAAATAGAAATCACAATACTTCCGATACAACAATCTTGACACTTGCATACAAATTCTGCATTCATATGCAGCCATTTTTTTTCATAGAGATTACAGCTCTAATACCTTGATAAATTTACAATCCATAACATGTATTTACATGACAAAGATACAATATTTTGGGTGGCTTAAAAAGTGCACACTGCTGACTATGTTTTATATTTAGAATATCTGCGATCATCGAAGCACAGTTCAATGAAATGTGGAGCCTTTCACTTACTTAGCATTCTGTCAAAGAGCTCCAACATGGCAGGATTTGATTTACAGTTCTGCAGAAAATACTGAACGGAGGGAGTGCTGACAGCTACCCATAAATATGGATGGGGCACTCAAACTGCAATCATAGGATTCACAAATCATAGATTTTTATTTTGCTGCTGTCAATACATATGTGCACTCTATTTTTGTGCCGTGGACTCTATGAGACCTCTCATAGACCTTCAGCTATCTACATGCTTCAGATGCAGAAATGTGCTGTGCTTTAATCTCTAGCTTTTTATCTCCTCTCGAGAAAGAATGTGTTTTCAGTTGCAAACAATATGTACAGTAAATAGGCCAAGCAACAAAGTCTACAGTCTCTGCTCATGAGCACTTTCCTGGGTGTCTGAACTAGTTTAACCTTCCCAAGAGTCGGGACTTTGGTTCAGCGCTTTTCATTTTGCACAGAATAAGATGTTATATCATCACCCAAACACACAGTCGAAAGCAAAAGCTGGCGCAGAAACACACACGGTTATGGATATCAATACATACACAGGTTTAGCACAAATCCAAGCACACATTTCCACATTACACATGCACACGTGTTTGTAAAAAGGTGAGGTAAGCAGCCACCTGTCTTCCCCACCTCCCGCTTCCCCACAGATCGCGGGTATCAGCCAGCCCGGCGGTCCACGGCAGATGGTTCAGCTA
>JAJHUR010097048.1:0-18309 GCA_027495735.1 Lutjanus campechanus
ACGCATGATCAGTAATACCCATTATTGCAATTTATACGTAGCTTTATTATCATAGTATTT
This sequence comes from Lutjanus campechanus, assembly GCA_027495735.1. Classification (NCBI taxonomy): domain Eukaryota; kingdom Metazoa; phylum Chordata; class Actinopteri; order Lutjaniformes; family Lutjanidae; genus Lutjanus; species Lutjanus campechanus. Next base: position 61 of record JAJHUR010097048.1, read on the forward strand.
ATTCAACCTTTCAGGTACATTTTTCTCATGCCTTTCTGATATTTATCTTCTTTTTTTAAGTTTATACTGTAATGTTTTATATTATTTTTTAATCTGAAGAGGCCATTGTTTAACTATTTCCATAGAATAACCTTGGGTTTTGTAGATAAGCATATTCATGCACTGAAGAACAAATAAGTATATAAATGATATAACAGTTGAGAACTGCTGTGACTTCACTGATGTCTGCTCTTGTGTTTTTTTCTAAGCGATGCACAAACAGGCAATGAAACATGTAGTCATAATTCCCAAACTCTGAGGAAAAGACATATGACCCCTAAAAAAAATGTGTGCTTTAAAATATTTTTGTGGCATTTTTATAACTTTATTCAAGAGACAGTGGAGACATGACAGGAACTGAGGGGAGAGAAAGATGGGGACTGACAGTGATCAGCACCCCAGCTCGTAGTCCAACCATGTGTTTATTATATCTTTGTTTGAAATCACTTCTCCCCATCTTTCAACAGTTCGGAACAAGATGAGTTACAGAGCTTTGGCCTGCATTAAGATTCAAAAGACTGTCCGCATGTGGTTGTGTAAGAGGAAGTATAAGCCACGGTGAGTCTCCTGCTTCTTGTGCCCAACACACACACAGACTCACACACACGTTCTGTCTGCGCCCTTTGCTCTCTTATGTTTTTTTTTCCTTTACCCTGTACTCTCTGTGTGCTTTTTATTTAAACTGATTCACGCTTGATGGGTTTTGATGGCTTTCCCATACTGTGCATTTAGGAGTTCAAATCAATCTCGAAAGTCATCTGTGGAGAAATGATGTCTCACTGTACTGCTTTGGGAAATACCACATGTCTCACCATATAGGGTTGCCGTTGGAAAAATGGCTCTGGCGAAAGCAGCCATCCAGATGATGGGTTTTCAGATGGTTTTTCAGAATCAGATTTTGATTGTGAATGGCAGCGTTTGTGTATGGAGGCATGAGGAAAAGTTTTATACCAGCATACACACAATATTAAGAGTGATATGCCTCACAGTAATATATCTCATTTTGTTGAAAAGGGTACCTAAGGGGTCTTTGAAATGTATAAAATCTAAGCCCAAAAGTTTTTTGTTTTAAAGTGACAATGAAAGGGCACTGTAATACGATGTACTTCTGAATGAAACAGAATATGGGGCCAAGATGCAGTTACCAGGGGGATTTAAATCCCTTAACAGTTGGCATGACTTGCAAATACAGAATAATAGAGCTGTAAAGGACTGTTAGCCTCCACTTACTCCTCCGTCACCCACATATACAGTATATAGTCAGGAGGTGGATGATCAGGGGTAAATTTAATAAATTAGAATACAGCCACGCTCTCTTGGAAATATAAACAAAGTTTTTACCAACTGAGATTCAAACACACACTTCTGACCCATCTTATTGCTCTGTTAGCTACAATGACCCACAAGTTAACAGTCCTCAAAAATGGTTAAATTTTTTACTGGAGGAGAAAAGAGATAATTATTGTCTCACAAATCCTGGGTCACAACATTCCAGTTTCCCTGTTCCTCTACCTTTTAGGAAACCTCACGCCTGCCAGTCACAAACACAAATACCACAATTCCATTGACCATTGCAAAAATATTACCTTGACCACTGTGAAAAAGATCATACTGATCAACTGGAAATACAGACACAAAATAACAGTGTCACAGTGGTTCAATTTGTTGGCAGAACATCTCTGAATAGAACAAATTATTCTCTAACAAAAATCAAACAGCAAAGTTTCATAACACCTGGGCCACCTTCCTGAAAACTCTGAATCTGCCGGGGAACTAAAACTTCAACAACAGTTAAAATGCCTGTATTGTTATTCCATGGTCACGTTGGACCTTCCCAGTTTTTCAGAGTCTAAGGTGATGTCTTTAAATGTCTTGTTTTATACGTCGAAAACCCAAAGATATTTAGTTTAATATGATTATTAAAAATATGTCGATGAACAGGAGAAAAAACAGGAAATCTCCATGTTTGAGAGGCTGAACCAGCATTTTTTGCTATTTTGCTTGAAAAAATACTATAACAATTAAGTGATTATTAAATTATTTTTACCACTTGCCTGGTTTGCAAGTGAGTTGCCAGATGTACTTCCTCATCAAGGCACTTTACTTGCCCCAGACAATCCTTATTGTTGAGCCCAATATATAAAAATTAAAATGCATATTCATATTGCACATCATTACCTGTTTAGGTAAATTATAACCATGTGGAGTCTGACCATTTTTTGGACTAATACTTTGCAGGGATGGGTGTAGCTGGTGGTGGTGGGGAGTTTGGTTGTTTGAATTTGTTTGTTGAATTTTTGTTGTTTTGTTTTGTTGTTTACAGTTTGTCTTTATTCTGGAATGTAAATGTCTGTAAATGGACACATTGAATTAAAAAAAAGAGAGGGAGTTTGACCAGGGTATAATAATTGTTGTATAAGAAATAATGAAACATTTCCTGCCTGCATGTGTACATACTGAAAAACTGATCAAATCAAACTAAAACTGAACATTTTTAAACAATTAAGACTAACTGAAATGAGCAGACCCATTCTTGAAACTAAACTAACTGAAACTAAACTGAAATGAAAACAAATATTCAAAACAAATTTAAAAAGCTAAAATATAATACATTAAGTGATAGAGCGAAATACAAAATGTTGGTCGCTTTTCTGTCATCACAATATATGTCACACAGGCTGATATTCATGTGTAAATTTGCATTTGTCACTTTTCTCATAGCGTTGATGGTATGGTGAAGGTCCGAAACCTGAAGAAACACATGGAAAGGTTCAACGAGGTGGTGAACGGGCTGAAGGAGGGCAAGCAGGAGATGGCCAAACAGGTTAAGGAGCTGGCTGCTGCCATCGACACTCTGTTATCAAAGATAAAGGTGAGTCAGGCCAGACTGTGTTCACCTCTTTCATATAACCCAAGGATTATTGATGTTCATGTCAACAGTTTTTTAGTTGCTTTAATCATATAATAGTGTGAGCGAATAGGGTGTACCTCAAACATTTTGCTGTTCATTACATGTTTTATCCAGAGTATACCTGGCTTTAAGCATGTCTGCCTCAGATTTGTATGGTTCTCGACATTCACACCTGTAGTTTTCCAACACATCCAGTGTACTGTTGTTCACTATGCCCTTTCCTTAGTGTGCTGTGCCCTTTTCTCATTCCTTCTCTCAGAATCAATATTTTCAATCACCTCAGGATAAAAAGAACAGCTAGGTGAAGGAGAAACCCTCTCCTCTCCGATAATATAATTTAGTGAGGCTGTTTCGCTAAATTATCAAACTTGGTTAGTGAAATCCCAGCTCTCCCTGTGCAATAAGCACCCGTCTTATTGGACCCTGTGGGTACTTCAAATCATCACAAACACATCCATGTGAAATCCAGACACTGAATTCCCTGATAGTGTTGATTTTTTGGAAATGTTGTCATCTGTTGTTAATCAACAGGTACAATAAGAGTGCTCATGGGTCCCTCGTGATGTCCTGATTAGCACTGAATCACCTGTTACTCCTGACCCTGTCTCCCCTCTACCCCATCAGCCTCTCCGTCTCCCCTGTTTGTTTCTTAGCCTATTAGCAGCCCCACTGTTGACACTCATGGCGTCCTGAGTGCTTAGAAATTGCTCCTGGCATAGCGTCTCTGAGTGAATAATGCATGAGATGTCAATGGCTGTCATTCAGACCTCTATACGTCAGGGACTAGACCTTGTCATCTTCCCTCCCTGTGTCACCGTTCGAGACTCAGTCTAATGAATCCTCACAATACGGTGACCTCTTCTCCACCCGCTGATTGTCTGACAAGTATAGTAGGGAATTGAGCATTGTGGCGGTGTCAGTCAGTGTGTTCCCTTGTTGCCACATGGGATGGTGGTGCCATTGTAACAGCTGAGTGTGTGCCGAGTCATGGTATGAGTGCACTCAGTGTGAGTTCTCAAATACATTCTCTCACCGGATAGAAAGTTGGCAAAGAGCAACATTTCATTAAAACAAATTGAGAATAGCATGTTATCCATCCCGAGGGAATCTAATCAGTTTGTATTATTAATAAACACCTTGTAGTGATGGTGTTCAAAGCAGCTCAAACCTTTGAAGGCCACTGAGGCTTGAAGCGATACTTTGGGTTTTTCGAAGTGGGGTTATATGAGGTACTTACTCAGAGTCAGTGTGCTACCTACAAGATGGGATGAGATCGGCACACCCCCAGTTTAGAGAAGCAGCAGGAGTCTCGGTGTAGAAGTATAGCAACAAACTGCTTTGGACAGGGTCAGTTGGAAGATGTGTTTTAGCCACCTTAAAAAAAAACACCGTCATATACAGGGCTTCCATAGGTCCTTAAAAAGTCTAAAATCCAATCATCTGAATTTTAGGCCTTAAAACGTCTTAAATACCATTTAGAAATGGGTTTGATTATAAAATTGATGTTACTTATACAAATGCGTGGGGAAAAAATGTAGTTGACCACGCTGAAATAACTACGAAACAAAACACTGAACTAATAACCACTAATGACCCTCAAGCATGATTTGGATCAGCAGATTTCATTAAGAGATAAATTAATATTAACAAGAAATCAGTTAGCAATTTGAGTATGACCATGAAAAAGATCTTAAACTGCATTCATAATAGTTTTAAAAAGTCTTACATATATCCCATTGAAACCTGAAGAAACCCTGAATATGAGCTAATTGTTGCTCTCTCCAAAGCAACCACACTCCTTTGGCAATTTACCTCAGAGAACACAGGGGTTCCTCGGCTGCCACTGCCTCGACAAGTTAGTTTGTGTTATTGTGTGGTTTTGGTGAATCTAAACTAACCTTTTAAAACACCAAAGTTACACAATAACACTAACTAACTAACTGATCGGGGCAGCGGTACACCAGCAACTTCTGTGTTCTAGGAGATAAAATTGCTGTTTTTGCCAAAGGAGTCTGGTTGCATCAGAGAGAGGGATATATGGCTTACATAAGGGCAGTCTCCCACTGGAAAAGGCTGTTTAACAGCAAGGTAAAGTGGTGAAATATTCTAAATATAATGTACACCTGAACTGATATTGATTTCTTTAGGTGGACAAACCTTTTGCTGCTGATCCTGTCCACAGAAGTTAATTGCTTAGCTTTTATGCTGGTGCCCCTTTCTGCTTTTCCAAACCGAGGGTGTGCCGAGTGCCATCTACTGTATGCCACACCACTGACTGTAGAAGTACCTCATACAACTCCACTTCAAATGATCAAACTATCCCTTCTAGGCTTCGAATTTCTGGAACTATATGACAAAGAAATGTGACATTCTGATTCCTTCTCTTGATCTCCTAGACCACAATGATGACCTGGAAAGAGATTGACACAGAGTACCAGGGGCTTGTGAAGCGCTCAGAGCAGCTTCTCTCCTCAATGCAGAAGAAGAAACAGGAGGAGGAAGAGCATGAGAGGCTGAAACACATTGAGGAGGAGATGGAGAAAGAGCGAAAGAGGAGGGAGAAGGAAGAGCTGCGGCGCAAACAGGAGGAAGAGGAAAGAAGAATGTAAGTGATGGCGAATGGAAAGATTATTAGTAGAAATGTTAGTAAATGCAATGTCATTCTAAGTAAAGATTTCTTATCATCAAACTTTTTAGGAAAGCAGAGATGGAGCTGAAGAGGAAGCAGGAAGAGGAGGATAGAAAAAAGAGGGAGGAGGAAGAGAAAGTGATACAGGTTTGGACCACCCTCAAATGTTACATTTTTCTCCATTTACTGTTGTTCTCTCCTGATGAAAAGTTGTGAAGCAGCATGACCAGGAAAATCCATGAAAACTGCCAACTAGGGGTGTAACGATACACAAAAATCTCGGTTCGATACGTACCTCGGTTTTGAGGTCACGGTTCGGTTCATTTTCGATACAGTATGGGAACAAAAAGCAAAACCTAAATTTTCTTGTTGTTCATTTGGGTGTACTTCATACCAGGGCTCAATCACCTTGAGCATGTGTTTAAAACCAGGATTTTCAACAACTGAATATGGTCTTAGATCCACTGCTATAAAAACTCCAATGGCTCTTGTTATAGCTTTGGCCCGATCTGAATTGCCAGGGAGAGGCTGCTTGAATGCCGAGGTCAGCTGCGTTTGCACTATGTTGGTTTTTCTTCTTGTAGCGGTGATATTTACACTCGGGTGGTGCCGTTTTAGGTGAGTTAGCATGTTTGTCCTGTTGCCGGAGACATACCTGATCTCAGCTGATCAGTGTCGGCACACCGCCCTCGTTTTATCCACCTGTCTTTCTCCGTTGCAATATTTAACCAGGAAGCCGAAGTGTTCCCAAGCAGGAGACTTTAGCGACAGGGGAGGGTCTTCAAGCTCCGGTTTACTGCTAGCAGTAGCCATCATGCGCACGGGCTGCAGGTGTAGCTGCAGGTGTAGCTGCACATGTTAGCGGCGGAACGTAAACACACGCAACTTCTGGCCCGTGAGCCAAAAAAAAAAAAAAATTCCGGCCCGTGAACTCACCCGTGCACAGCCCTGTACCGAACCGAACGTCGCGTACCGAAACGGTTCAATACAAATACATGTATTGTTACACCCCTACTGCCAACTATTAATTATTAGTTCATATCAAGTTGCGTCTACCCATTATAATGCCTATTAAGCTTTTCACAGCTCACTGCAGTCTCTTCTAAGCTTCATGTTTCCCCCCAATGAGTTAACTGACCCCTACACTCCTGCCACAAGTGACTGGACACACATTTAAGCAAGATGGTTTGTGATACTTAATCCTAAACTGAGCTAAACCTTCACTGGGTCCGTTTCCACAGTATAATGTACAGTAGTACAGTAGTACAGTAGCATGTCTCTCTCATTCTTCACAGGCAAACCATTAAATTAGTAAAACAAAATGACAAAACACACAAAAAACAACCAGCAAAGGGAAACAGCCAATTGCTAATAGTCAATATATTCGTCCAATCACCCAACTCTAGTGTTTGATTGTTTGTTTTGACACCTCTGTTTACCCTCCTGTTTCATGTCAAAAGGCTGCTGAGAAAAACATCTACACAGTATTTTGTAAAAAAATCAATCTTAGAAGTCAAACAGTAAGTAAACACAGACTGTAATTTTTTCATGAGCATTTGAAGACACCAAGAACATTCAAAAGGGTCCCTGCTTGCAATGACATACCATTAGCTTAACTTAAAACAAATGTGGCGTCTCTTGAGGTTAATTTTATAAATTTTTCTTACCATACATGTACAGTCAGTACAAATGCACCCCGCAGCTTCCAAGGATACATTATATGTGTGGTTCTTTTTATAGATCATGGGCAGGAAAAAAAACATATAAAGCCACCAGTATGGTTCTAATGTTCCCTCTCAGTGGCAGAAGCTGTCTGCTCTCCCCTCTGAGTGAAATGTTCGTTAGCTCTTTGGTCTCCCACGGCAACAGCTGGGTCATGACATTGGTCAGATTCCCAGAGGGTTGCCGCAGGGTCTTGATTGATGATTCCACTACCTGCCAAGTTTCTTCTAACTAAACTACTTTATTCCTCTGTGCGCTATCCTGTGTTTTATTATCATCTACACTCTGTCACCTCTATCTATCTCTGCCTGTTTCACTCGCTCACTTTTAATTTGTCACCTTTTTTGTTTAATTTCTTTTTCTGTCCTTAATGTTTCCTTATCTCTACATGCACCTGTTCCTCCTTAATTTTGCCATCATGTTTCACCTTTCCTAAACATCCATTCATCCATCTGTTACATGTGCATCACACCTTCTGCACATCTAAAGTCCTTTTTATTCACCCAAGGCCAGTTGGACATTTGCATGCTGTCATTTTTTTCCTTCTAGTAGCAAGACAGTTGACACCAGGCTGTCATAAGCCACATGTCTCAGGAGACTCTGTGCAAAGTTTGTTTATCCACAGCTCTAAAGCTGAAGGCTGCAGCAGTAAACTTTCCAAAGGTCTGCTCTCACTTCGATCTAATGTGTTCTTTGCTATTTTCCGCTGTGTCAAAGGTTAGTCTAGCACTGGATACTGCTTCCTTCAACCTATGCATTAGGATGTCTTTCCTACCCTTATTTATTGCACACCAGCCAGTCTTCAACTTTCTGTTGACCATTCACAGCTTTGCAGTGAATCAATGCAACAAGGTAATTTATTTATCATTATATAACAGGCATGCACAGTAAAAACAAAGTCACAGTCCTTTCATACTACACAAACTTATAACATATACAGATAATTCAAGGTAGTGATGATAATATGGTCAGCATCTTCCTACATAATGTTTGACATCTGGGAAACATTGTCCATCAACTGTGACTGCATTTTTGCATGAAGCATCATCATATAAACACAGTCTTCCTCCCCTCGTCTTGCATCCTGACAGCTCAGAATATTCTCCACCCATCAAGTGCTCGATCCAGGATGTGGTGGTAGAACAGGTCTCTGTAAAGATGTGGGCATGTCTCTGTTTTCCCATTGCTTGGCCAACCTGAGTCCCATACTGTTTAATTTTCCTGGCAGGACATTAGCCAGGAGCAGCATCTCGTCTAGGGCTGGGTGTTGCTTTGGAGTTTTGCCCATACTGGTGCTAAAATGATAATGTGGTACCAGTGCCCAAACTGATGACTGATGCCTGAACAAAATGATGATTGATCACATTAATGAATGGATTTTTTTAAAGCCAAATTTGGACTTGAAATTGAACAATAAAACTGTTAACAGTTTAAAGCAGAGGTCTAAACTGCCAGGCTAGGAGCCATTTCCAGCCCCTGTTACCCCTTCCTTCAAACTAATATAATCCTGCTTGCAAAATAATTTTCTTTTTTTCATACTAATTTAAACTATCTTTTCATATACAATTGAAATAAAAACACACTTCTGCGCTTGCTCAAAGTGTGGCCAAAAAACTGACAATGCTCAGCCAGCAATTTTCATCAGGGTCATCACTGACCAATTCTCAGTGTTTCTGTCCAATGCACAGCTGAGTACAAATGTATAGAAATTGCTTTTTGTTCAGTGTGATGAAAACATGTTAGTAATGGAAATAAAAAAGGAATTTTTGAGTGTAATACATGGGTGTCTGCACTAGCTACTGCATAAAGCAGCTCAACTTTCATACTGAAGCCATCACGGTTTGGAGTTATCGTTCCCATGCTTCACCCTGGCCACATATCACAGCTGCTGATTGGACCATCCTCCAGTATGAATAATATATTCTTAACTGGAGAGGCATTCATATTTAACGCTCCTCAGAGAAAAATATCCATTGTGGACTTCATTAGTGGCTTTCCATATGAAGATAGGGGATGGATGTATTCAGATAGATATGTATATTTATTGATTTATTTTTTATATATGCCCCCCAAGTGCCTGTTGGCTAGTTATATGGAGGTTTGTGCTATTAACACATATTTCAGTTCAATAAAGTGCAAAATAAAAAACCCAGAGTCTGAATCTGGGTCAATGTTCTTACTGAATGTTTGTCTGTTGTAATCCCTGTTGTGTCTAGACAAATGACCAGTAAAGCAGTAATTAGCAGCCCTACACCCTAGATAAATAGGTCTAATCAGGCTTGGGCACACAGCAGAGCTCTAATTGTTATGAAGGATCTGGCACACAGGGCAGTATTAGTGTTTAGACAGGATCTCAGTTTATGTTGATTTTATAAAGTCACATTAAAAGAGGAAGTGTTTGTGTTTGTGTGTGTTTGCAGGCGGAGTTGGAGATTCAGCTGGCTCTGGAGCGGGAGGAGCAGGCCCAGCGCACCACCATACTGGAGCAGGAGAGGAGAGACAGAGAATTAGCCATGAGAATCGCACAGAGTGAGGCGGAACTCATCAATGAAGAGGGGCAGATGGACGCAGGCTTGCGCAGGTAGCGTCTATGTGTGAATAATAACCTCCAGGGTTAACAAAATGTCTTTTTAACCTCAGCATGCGTGTGTAACTGCATTTTTCATGTTGCTGTGTTTTCTCTCAGTGATGAGTTTTCAGGTCTTCCTATCTCTGCAACCTCAGCCAGAGCCATGTAAGATATCAGCACAGGTTTCTCTCACCCGCTCGTGTCCAAGTGCACCTAACACCAACAATAATCACTCACTCCCTCACTGGGATAGTTTGGATTATTTTAAAGTAGGGTTGCATGAATTACCTAGCCATGCAGTGTACTGCTGTAGTCAGGCTCAGCAGCAAACCTTATTTTAGCTATCTAAAAAAGACCAACCTGAAAAATCAAGCAGTGTAAGTACACGTAGTTAGAATATTTTCACCGCTTTGCTGCCAGGCAGCCTTTTCTGATGGGAACCCATGGTTATACAAGCCAAATATTGCTCTCTCCAAACCAACCAAACTCCATTGGCAAAAACAGTAATTTTACATCACAGAATACAGGAGTTGCTGGGTTCCATACTGTAAAAGGCTGCCTATAACATACACTACTTTTTTTTTCTCCAGGTAGACCTTTTTAGTGGCTAAAATACATTTTGCTGCTTCTGCAAACTAGGGGCATGTTGACCACCAGTTACTGTGGATAATACACTGACTATCAAGAAGTACCTTACACAACCCTGATTCAAAAAATCCAAACTATCCTTTTAATATCTGTCGTAGTCCTAAATGCCTTAAAATAGATGCAGGATTATACCAGCAATGCAAAGCCAACATAAAAATCCCTTAATTTTAAGAAACCACCCATCAAATCAAGACGCATGCTGTGTGGCATGAATCATTAGATACTGTAAGCCATTTAGAAGATGATTATGGGTGATCATTGGTTACTCAGAAATGAAGATGGCACATCGAATCATATAAGAGAGATGGATCAGAATGTGCACTACGTGATCTTGTTTCTTAATTGGCTTTGCATGTGTCTGTTAAAGCTTATCTGTATCCTTTGCAGTGCTGTTGAACAGCACAAACCCATGACCTTCACTATCTGTGTGCTTCCCCTGACTAATTCATTCAGTTTTTATAAATTTGTTAGGCGTTCATGTCCTCTGGATACATACATTGTTTATAGGCTAGCTGCCTAATTGTCTAATAACCATAACCAAAGAAATGTTGAAGGTCTTAACTCACTCACTCTGCTGTACCTCTTGCTCAAAGCTCAATAATAATATCACTTGCTTTTAATTACCGGGAGTCTTAGCTGTTAGTGAAGATAGCTGTTGGCAAATATAGTCCAACAGCAGGAAGGCCACCTCAGCAGTTGTGGCGGTTATGCCACAACACCAGCACTTTTTTACAGCATTCCCCCTCGCCCCTGTCCTGAAGCCTTGCTCCTCCCAGCAGTCCAAAGCTCCTTTGCTAGTGATGTAAACAGGAACCCTCACCAGGTGCTCAGAGTCCAGGCAGCACGGCTGAGCTAACTAGCTAAGTTAGCATTAGTTAGTGGTTACTTTACTGTCCATCAGAAAACACTGTAAGTCACAAAGAGTTGGCGGAGTAGCGAGAGTTTCACCAAAATCAGTGACATAGTTGGTTCTCTGATTTAGTGCCTTAAAGCATGAAGCACTTGTTGCAGCCTGCCCACAGAAGTTGCTTAGTGCCAGAACATGTGTACAGGGTGCCGAGTGGGAATGACAGGGGCCCCATTTACCCCAGTACAAGTCAGTGTATTATCAAATTGCTTTTGAAACTGTTATATTAAGATAGTATGACTCCATAATGTTGCTTTAAATGATGTCTAGAGGTCTGAAAAGCTGAAGTATTTCATAAGAATGAATCAGAAAAGAAACACAATAATATTGATATTTCATTAATATAAATCTTTTCTAGCCATTTAATCATCTGTTTAAACTCATTGTGGTTATTCAACCACTGTTTGGGTAAACCCATTGTAGTTTCACCAGAGACAGTCAACAGGTCACATATAGGAACATGAAGTGTACTACTGTCTTCATGGTTACCTGTAGCTGAAAGTACCTTCTACACCAGCTGTGTTCAAAATTACTGGCTTGTTCACTCAGTTACTATTATCTGTATAATAGACAGTTTTATATTCTATAATGAGCTGTAAATTGTGACACAAATATAGTGCACTATGTAGTGAATAGGCTGTGATAGCAGACACAGCCATTGACTAAAAAACAGTGTTTAAGCTTTTGACTGCCTGACAGTTCTCACCCAAACAGTGTATCGTAGTTGCCCACGTTGTCCTAATGTGAACTCCTGCACTGTGTGAGTGGGACTATATTTCCATAACCCCACTCTGTGTTTAAAGCCAGAAGTTCTCTCACAGCCTGCATGTGCCTTATCTGCAGGTCCAGCAAGCACAAAATTACATTTGATCCAATAGCCTGTAATCTTGTCAGTGTTGGCTCCTGCACCCAGGGCCCACGTTGCATGTCTCCTGCGGTACCATCCCTGAGAGTCAGCTGACCCCTGGAAACCAAAAGCTGATCTGACGCCAAGAAAGAAGCTCCAAAGGCCACGTGTGTTGCATGTGCACACCACAGAGCTTAAGCACATGAAAGCATGCGTACAGTAGAAGTGTACACACTGGCTGGCATTTGCTGGCGTAGTAGCTAAAGGATCTCCTCCCTCTTTCAACAACCATCCATTTCCTGTTCAGTAAAGCCCTGGCCTTCATTTCACTTCCACTTGCCCTGATTCATCACCATCCCACACTGGCACACGTCTCAGCCGGAATGATCAGTTTCATCTTTCCAGTCAGTATGAATTATAAATGGTAATGGTAATCTGGCTAATGATTCGTGGATCAGTAATCCTCAACTCTGAGACATTAGGAGCTATGCCGACTGTAAATAGAGGAGTTAAATCCTTCGTATTATTGAATTAGCAGCCTCGACTCAGCAGGGAAGCTGGAGACACGGCTCACATGAGCTCAGACTTGCTGCAGCAGTCATTTAAGTAGCTGAAACTCTGCGCCGTCAGTTTGATTCATAAATTAAAGTGCTGCATCATTTCACCTTCATTTTTTTTATCTTCACCTCCTATTCCTGTTAAAATAAGCGTGGTAATAACAACACTCAAAATGCCAGTAGATGTAAGCTGGCATCTGGCACGTTGTAACATTAGACGAGCTTTGCATCAGTTTAAGTGGAGTTGAAACAGGATGTGGACAAACTCTGCTTTTCAGCTCCCCTGCTGACCGGCCTCTAATGTGAATTTAATCGGCTGAGACAATGAGGAGGGCTTGAAAGAAGTGAGGCATCTGTTTCCATTTCTCACTGAGGGCAGTATACTTAATAAATCCTGTTTTCCTTTTAATATTTATGCATATTGTCTGCCATTGAAATTCCACTTTACACTATGCTTGAAAGTAATGAAATTGAGTATAATAACACATCAAATGTGCCTGTGTATATGCGTATATTCTGGATTTTGTTCAACGTAGACTGGATTGCAAACAAAATGTTGCATTGTTTGCTAGCTAGCTGGCTCAGCAGAGAAGTATAAATTTTCTCTCCTTTGAGAAAAACTTTTAGGCCAAATTAATGGAGCAATATGGCCAAGAGAGAAGATTTTAAAGCACTACATTGTTTGCTAACTAGCTAAAAAGTTAACAAAACAGTACCTTGTTTTCTAACAAGCTAAAAGGTTACATAGCCTACTAATGATGGCTCTACAGAGAAACTATCATTTCTCCTCCTTTGAGAAAGACTTCTTGGTCGAGTGAATGGAGCATCATGACCAAATATTAGGAGATTAAAAACAGCTCAATAAAGAAAAAGCAGACTGTTTGGCAGCAACTGGCAGATTGTTTTAACAGATCAACTAAAGTGGAAGAAAGAAGAGATGCCTCATAAAACTCAATGGATTGAGTTTGTCCTTTAACTTTCTTTGGGGAACCTATGTCAAATCCATCTCAAAAAAGTCAGCCATTTTAAAAGTTAAACCTCCTCAAATGTAATTTCAAAGTTAATTCTGCATCACAGTTTAAATTGGAGTTTGACGTTTTGTGCAACAGAATCAAATTTAATCTAGATGTAGGGTTAATTTTACTTTATTTTGAGACAGTTTAATAGTTTCAACATAATTTAAAGTGAAACCATGATTTAATGTGGTTTAAAAATGAATCTTTGTTTATGCAGCCCAGCCTTGTGTTGTGTCTGAGGAGCTGTTTCTGCAGTCCTTCTAGAAATTAACACCTCCCTGATTTTGAAATCATATTCAGTGTTGAAAAACAAGAAATCTCTCTCCCTTAAATCTGTGCTACTCCCACTCTCTCCACTTTGCTACACTCGCACTCTCACCTGTCTGCACACTCACCTTCTTTTTCTTTCACCCACGTTCATCTGTTCCACACTTCAGGGGTCCTCAGGTGCAGGCAACCAAAGCTGCTGCTGGTGTGAAAAAGTATGACCTCAGCAAGTGGAAGTACGCTGAGCTGCGAGATGTCATCAACACTTCCTGTGGTGAGAAATCCCAAACACACCCAAGTTCAACACGATACAGCCTCTATCAACTAAACAGTGTGTGTGTGTGTGTGTGTGAGTGTGTGTGTGTGCATTGATCCAACCTTTACAAAAAGATCAAGGTGGTCGAGCTCTTTTCCCTCCTTCATGCAAAATCTATTTATAGTTTTCAGTCCCACACATTAAATAATTCAGCAGCAGCTCATGTGTTGGCATGTTTGGTACCCAAAAAACGTGCAGCACCATCTCCATACAAGTTTTTCTTCTGCTCTCTTTGTCATTTTTTCTCCCTCTGTAATTTTTGGAGTAGCCAAAGTGAATGGTAAAAAGCTGAGACTGCAGCTGTAGAGTGCGTGGACACAAGATGTCTTGCCTGAAAAGTCAAAAGACCGATCTGAGGATGTTCCCACAGCTGCTACGGCTCATCAGCATGCGTTTTAGTGGCGGAGAGAGGAAATTATCACCATTATGGAGGATGGCAGACTCGATGCCCTTCCTAGTCATTCCCAGCCAACCCTCTCCTCAGTCAGCATGAAAAGCAGATGCCTTTCTCCTGGCACACTTGTCGATGCCTTTATAATTGCCACTGTATACAGTACTCTGATCAGTGTTAGGGACTCTGATATCCCCTGTGGGATTCCAAGGACATCTGGCTAATTTGTGAAACCCATTTGCTTCGGTGGTGATACCAAAAAATCTGTGTTTGAAGTCTGATTATAGCCGTATGTTCCCTAAAAAGTACTGTATGTTGTGAATGTTTCCTTTGTGTTTCATCACAAGGAAGTAAACACAGTGTGAGCCCAAAAACTCCTCATTATACTGTTTTACATTTTAAGCTCAAGTACAAGTTCATCAACATTAAACATGTTGCACAACTTCTCTGAAATATAAAAAAAGTTTCCAGTATATCTTTGTCAGGGTGGTATTTAAGGTTGTGGTAACACCTTATTTGAGGGGGGGTGCATGGGACTGTCATTACAATGTCCTAACCATGACATGACACCTGTCATGAACATGAAGGAGTCTGTATGAATGTCAGTGATGTCATTTTTAATGCGAAGTTGACATTGTTTGAGATGTTTTTGTAATGACAATCACCTGTCATGTCATGAAGATGTCTTTAAGTGTTATTACGCTGTTGAATGCTTTTCTAACAGTGTCATGAATAATCCCCTTACGGTACCCAACTGAAGTGGTACCATTTAGATCAAAATACCAAAAAAATTTAAATTAAATATTGTCATGCAGCAGAGATGTCCTGGTCTACACATCTTATTCTACAGACTAAAGAAAACATTTTTTGTAACAGATCCCTGCAAGAAATATATAATTTTAATGTTTTTCAATGAAAAGGAGAATAATGATATAAAAAATATAATTCCCTGTAATATCACAATTAATTAATTAATCACTATTAATTAGGAATTTTATCAAAAGCATTCAAGCCTTTCAGACCAGCAGAGAGTCAATCTTCCCATAAGAAGAAAGTGAGAAACATTAAGTATTTTGTCACTAGAATGAAAGTTACTATATCTCAGCTTCTGATGCTTCAATTTGGACTATTCTTTTTTTCATTTGTCTCTTATGAGTCCCTGAATTTTATGAAAGTTCAATCCTAAATAAATAAAACTGCACAGTTTTAGATATGTAATATAATACACCTTATTTGGATGTATTTGGAATTGTTCATTTTAGGTTCATGATATCACATTGTGACTTAAAAAACAAGTGACACATGTAGAGAAAGTCTCTTGACACAGGACAACACAGGCAGTGACTGCTTGGGATGGAAGTAATACTTGAATGTCTGTCTCACTGTGCTGCCATCAGATTCTGCTTGTTTCATTTATTGAGTACTCACTGGTGTCATGTTGTGTTGGACAGACATTGAGCTGTTGGCGGCTTGCAGAGAGGAGTTCCACCGTCGTCTGAAGGTCTATCATGCATGGAAGTCCAAGAACAAGAAGCGTAATGATGACGGAAGTGATCAGAGGGCTCCGAAATCTGTCACTGACTATGGTTAGTAGAGACATTATTCATTGTATTATCCTCTTTCTCTAAATTACTTTTATTCAATGCTTCACCTGCACAAATATTCACAAATACATAAACAAACCAAACATTTCGGATGTGCACACATCACAACAGGCACGTTAGGTTGCAGGTAATAAGTCTTAACTTTCTCCACTCTCGCCTCTAACTATGGCAGGAATGAACATTAATAATCTTCCCTGTGTTTCCGAACATTCAATTAACCAAAAAAATGCTGGGACCTAAAAATACAACCCCTTCAGTCTGCCTCTGTCAGAAATATTTGTTCTAATTAGAAAATCACTGCTAGCGATGCCTTGTCAGGTTCAGTAGCTGCTGGTATGACAGTTCGCTGCTTTGCTCAGTTCGTTCTCAACTCAACCAAGCATGGTTGCTGCCACAAACACACTCACACAAATGTTATTTAGCTGCTTGAAAGCTCACCGGTGCTCTGCGTTTCCCCTCTTTTTCATCTTTAAAACAAATATTAAATTTGAAGGGGAAAGGGAACATTAGGTTCACTGTGGCTTCTACTTTCACTATATTTACTCGCCTTTCTCTTTTGATATGATAGCTCCTGAAAGCCGTACTGGCTGTGCTTTGTTTGCCTTATATTTGGATCCTGTTCTTGGCCTGTGCTGATGCAGCAGGGGTCTTATCGAGGCCATTTCATAAGAGGCTAAAAGCTGCTTTACCTGGCTGCGTTTTCATGTGATATTTACTTCCTGGGTCCTCTTTGATCTCGTATGTTTTGAAAGCTTTATACTTTGTTTTCTGCCCCACTCAGTGTGTTCTCTGCTCTTGGCAAAACATGTAAAAACATGGGTATGATAAGGTTACATTTATTTGAAACCAAATGACAGATGTTTTGTTGTGAATAATCCCCCTAACAATGCTGCTCTGCAGATGAACATTGCCGCTTTTAATACAAATCTATTTTTATAATGATCACACTGCAGCTGAACAGAACCCAGCTCCTCCGATGACGGCCCAGCATCAGGAAGTGGCCATGAACCGTCAGCAGCGATATTTCCGCATCCCTTTCATCCGGCCGGCTGACCAGTACAAAGATCCCCAGAATAAAAAGAAGGGCTGGTGGTACGCCCACTTCGACGGGCCCTGGATAGCCAGACAGATGGAGCTTCACCCAGACAAACGGCCCATTGTGTTGGTTGCAGGTGAGTCAGCAGCTTTTGCTGTTATTATGTCCCCATTTACACCTGGTATTAAAATGCGATCTGTATCCACACACGTTTTCGGATTAGGAAAAATGCATGTGATCAGATCTGGAGGAAGTCTCGCTTGCATTGTGTTTGGATCTTGGTGAGTTGGTATCGCATTCAACGTGCTTTCACCTGCACACAACATAGCTAACATACAAGATAAGTTGTTTTTCAAAAGTAGAAAGCAAGCAAACAAGAAGGCTGAAAGAAACATGCCTCTAATTACTGATTATACATCTGTTCTGTGGCATGAAAGCGCCATAAGATCTGTTATTCAACAGAACTGTGTGAAAAATGAGAGCAGTACAGGTGGGAAATGAACGGTGTACAGTAAGCTGATCTGCTGTTAACACTGTATAATTTATCTGGTCATGCTGGTACTGCAACACACCAAGACAAAATAACAGTATTTCTATACAAAGAAAGGAATAACTTAGTGCATTCTGTTTGCCAAGGGGGAGAATAATTAAGAATATGTCGTAGACAGCATTTCACAAAGTTTATAAAGTTTGCCCTAACACAACAACTCACAAAACTCTTCTTTTAAAGAAGTCTGCCGCCATCTAAAATAAGTCATGCACAGGTTTTGCTTTAGAGGACAGAGATCCG
>JAJHUR010097050.1:0-11757 GCA_027495735.1 Lutjanus campechanus
AAACACAGTTGGTGTTTGGCATGAAGGCTTTTCATGGTATTAAATACTGTTAAACTCCCTCTGTTTTCATTAAGCAACATTTCTGTACACTGCAAAACACGATCTGCTCCTGAATGTGAATAAACAAGTACTGTTTAGCTTCTGCTCCTTGTATCAACACTAGTAAAAATTGGTTTCTTGTTGTAGCCGGTTTCAAATGAACAGCAACTATAGAGAAAAAGAAATCTCATTTGGTCATTGTTTTCAAATAAAACTGAGTGAGACTACTGATTATTTATTATTTATTATTATTTATTATGTACAGGATGATCTCATTGACATCTGTTAATGTATTAATATTTAATTCATGTCCTGTTACTTTGCAGGGACTCCTGGTGGCGATCATATTCTGTTTCTGCAATACTGAGGTATGTTAAAACTATAATACTCCATACAGCTAAAAAATTAACATAAACTTCATGTAGATCAGTTTCCACATGCATATTATGTAAACTAGAGCAAATTACTAATGAGTGATTTATTTAGAAAAGAAATAGATAACAATGTCTATGACTCCCATGTCTATAATGCATTATAATACATTGTAGACATACTCATAATGTGTTATACTGTACTGTGCTTGTAGCAATGTATGATCATAAGTTATAAGTACTCAAATATTAACAATTCTTTATAACATTAATTGTAACACATTATGTTGCCCATGTCTGTCATGCATTATAAACATACTATAATATGCTACACTGTGCTTAATGCAGTATACAATTATAATTATAAGAGCTCATAAATATTCA
This sequence comes from Lutjanus campechanus, assembly GCA_027495735.1. Lineage (NCBI taxonomy): Eukaryota > Metazoa > Chordata > Actinopteri > Lutjaniformes > Lutjanidae > Lutjanus > Lutjanus campechanus. Next base: position 795 of record JAJHUR010097050.1, read on the forward strand.
ACATGCTTTCATAACACATTGTCAAGTATTTATAATGACTTATAAGGTCAAGTATCAAAATACTTCATAATTGCTGGTCACTCATTGACATTTTTTGGCAAGGATCATAGTGTTTTATAATTCTCATGGTTGTAATACGTTATAATGGGCTTAAAATGCAATATGAAGTTATTATAATGTATTACAAGTACAGGTATTTTTTTGGAGCAAAGTTACATTAGCGAAATATAAATGTCAATCATTCAATTGTTCATCATCAAGAAGTTGTGTCAAATTAGAGTACAACTATTGGAGTTTACTTAAAGCAAATACTGACTTATAACCAGCTTGTAATTAAGAGTGATTATAATGTATTATCAAATGATTATAAGGTATTACAACTAGAAAAATTGAGTGAGAGTGGGTTAACAACAGTTATGAAGTATTATGATGATACTTTACATTATAAGTCATTATAGAATACTTAATAAGTTATAGTTATAAGTTCTGATTGTTCTAAAGCATTATGGATATTTATGAGTGCTTAGTACTAATAATTATACACATTATAACTATGTTTATATTACATTATAATGCATTATAGACATGGGTGTCATAGAAAGCGTTTTTGCTTTTTTTTAATGTCAGAATAATGTCAAGATAAATGTCAGTATAATGCATTATAATGCATTATAGCCATTTGTGTCATAGAAAGTGTTAGCTTTATTTTCAGTATAATCCATTTTAAGTATGTTTATAATGCATTATAAAGCATTATAGACATATGTGTCAAATAAAGTGTTAACAAAATCAAATATTGAACATTTTATTAAAGTTGGCTGTCATTGTTGATGTCCAGGCCCAGACTGCACTGAAGAGGAAGTGGGCTCAGTGGAAGTCTGCCTGGGGTAAAACCGGCTGGGGACAAACACCCATCACCAACAACCACTTCAACTACCACAACTCCTCTATCACCGAAACCAGCCGCGCCACCATCAGCTTGGAGCAGCCCGCCGCTGCGCCTTCCGGACACAACGAAAATAACCATTTCCTGTCCAAGGTGCAGCAGAACGCCAATGGGCAGGAGAAGAGCATGACATGCAGCAACGGGGAGGTGGACATGGTCAATAAGTTAGAGAGCTCTTACATCTGACTGGAGGAAGCCTGGAGGTGACGGTTGTGGTGCCAAACACACACACACACACACACTTGTATGAAGACACAGACAGACAGAAGACTAAAACACTGAGAGTGCAGGTGACTTTTCAAAATAAAGGTTACAGAATGCACAAAATATCTGAAAAGCACTTAAAAAGTATGTGATGTTCACACGCATATACACACATTTTTACAGTAACAGCAGCAGATTGTGGACTCGTATAAACGGATTTTAAAAAAAATTTACATCATGGTGTCAACTTGTAATCTTAGTACAGTAAAGGTTTTTGTGTACATGTGTTCTGTTGCTGGGATGAAATCCACTTAATGCATTTCAGTATTTTTTTCCAGCTCTCTGAAGGAGAAAGATACAAGTCCCAGACCTGCCGTTTTGATACCACAAACACAGAGCTGTGTGTTTGTGTAATCTGTTGCCTTATGAAGCCTCTGAATGCTTTACCTGAGCACCACTGTGACCAATGAATCCTAGCCCGCTGATGTGATCTATATGTTCTTTTACATGCTTTTATCTATGACAGATAATATAATCATCACTGGCCTCTGGAAAGCCAGCATTAAGCTCTTTTTCAGAAAATACAAACAATCATGTTAACAGGATGGAACAACAAAAGTGACGCGATCACGGTTCAGATTTCCTGATGGAATGTAACAAAAGCAGGATTAACTCTCAGAGGCCAGAGGGCTTAAAGTTTTCAACATGCACTACTTTATTTTGTAGATAATTTTGGATTAATCTGTCCTACCAAGGCTAAACACAGTAACTAGGCCTAAATGTTCAATCAAAATGGAAAAATTCTGATTTTTTTTAACGTCTTTTTTTTAATCATTCAAAACGGCATACTTTGTTGGAATTTATCATTTCTGATGAAACAGTCTTGTCTTACACTTCCTGCACTCTCTGCCACAGAATGACAGCCAACACATCAGCTAAAGCAAGAGAGCTAGGCCTATATCAACTTTAAGCTAGCTGGTGAATTAGCAACAGCTAGCTTTAGCTAAAGGTAAATCTACCTATTTATTTACTGATTTTTTTTCCCCAGCCATTATCTGTAATTTAAAGATATATATTTCCGATAACATCTGTTAATTCAGCTTCGAGTGGCATCCATATTGCATTGATGAGGTTCAGTTACCTTTAAAAGGATACTCCACTTTACATGATAATCCACTCAGTATGTACTCACCACTATGCCGATGTGATGATGGGTGAAGGTCTTCAGTTCACAAAACAATCCTGGAGTTTTAGGAGAAACAGGGTAGCAGCCTCATCCAGTACAATGGTAGTGAATGGTGACCACGGATAAAACGTTAAAAAAAGCACACAAAACAAGGATGTAAACATGGCGTCGATCTCGTGAGACTTCCGCCCGTGCTTCCATTAAGATATATACAAAGTCTCGCGAGATCGATGCCATGTTTACATCCTACCGGCTACATGCTACAGCTGATATTTCTGCTAAAAACATGGCGTAAATGACGTCTTTTGCAGTTAATTTTTAATGTCGCGGCTCGCGGACACTTGGATTACACCACACAAGCAGGATGGAGACATTTTGTGTTTGTTTTGTGTGCTTTTTTTTAAACGTTTTATCCGTGGCCACCGTTCACTGCCATTGTACTGGATGAGGCTGCTACCCTGTTTTCTGCTGAAACTCCAGGACTGTTTTGTGAACTGAAGATCTTCACTTATCATCACATTGGCATAGGGGTGAGTACATATTGAGTGGGTTATCATGTAAAGTGGAGTATCACTTTAAACTGACCCTTCGCTAAACTCCGCCCTCCTTAGTTACTGTTGCTACGCCTGTCAAGCTTTCCATTCTCGCACTACACAGATGCTGTTTACAATGAAAACGGTGGCACACTGATAAAGGCCAGATGGCTGAAAACGTTTTGTGTGATTTTCTGCCAGGCATACACGAGAGCAATACACTGCCATAATTTCCCCCTGCGTTTTGTGAAGATTATCCAAAATCAGTGTTTTAGCTATTACGAAATTCTGTGTGTAATGTTTTGGGGGTGGGGGTAAAACAAACCCTAAAGGCATCAAACGTTTCTATCAGTTGCAAAATTTGCCAGACAAACTGAAAAGTTAAACCTTTTTCGTCACTGTTTCTGTAGTTTCTGTTGAAAAGAATACAATATTGGTTGGTAGCTTTTAGTCACTGCCAGGTAAATATTTAGTTTGGACACCGAACTGAGGAAACATTTTATCCCCACGTAATTGCTGTAAATTTTGTTTGTTAAAGTTGACAGTTATGCGTAACATAAATCTTCAGTTTGCCAAAATGATTCATTTACTACTGTAATTGCAAATAAACAGACCTCATTCAAACATGGAATGTACTATGTTGAAAGGGCTTTTCATACACAGCTTTTTTAAGCTAGTTGAGTAGGAGATACAACTGTAACTATGAAATTTCTTCAAAGTATGACATCCGGTCTCGCGACAGCTAAACATGTATGTAAAGTAGCGTGTAGCCAGTTTCGAGCCTTGTCTCATTCAAACTGATTTACTTCTCGGAACTAAATGTTCTGAACGTCACGGGTCTCTTAATTCAAACTGGGAGCAGAGCTTTGAGTACAGGAGAATTACTGGTGCAGAGATAATGGAGCTGTGGAGTGCTGCAGTAATTTCACCCCTGGCCCTGCTGAATCCCAGTCATTCTCTTCACTCGCTCCATTAAAAACGCAGCGTTGGGGGGGGGGGGTTTGGCCAACAAATAGCACACATACAACACACGTAAAAACATGATGGTGTGCGAAATAGTGTGTCTGAGGAGTGTGTGCACATGTGCTTTGTACAGATAGTCCCTCTAACTTTGTTACAACTGGTGGGAAAACTTATTTAATTTCCTACAAACCTCACTTTCTATCATGACATACATTTTATTGTACTGAAAAATCTGATGAAAACAAAGATGAGACGTTTAGAATTCCATTTTAAAATGTTTCTATGCCAAATATACCTTTTGCAGACTGACACTGTGCCAAATTAGTGTATAAACTGTTAGGAATAAATGGTTTTTGTATCTCTCATTGACTCCACTGCAGTCAGCGTGGGATTTTCAAAGATCTGTCGTGTCTTTATTGTTATAGTGTTCCTATTGCTTTGTAATATTTTGTGTTATTATTGTTTTTGGCTGTTAAAACGGGCTCTCTGTCACTATTTCTAATGGTTTGTATTATTGTTGCGGTATGCTTTTATTTTTTTTCAAATGCACAAATACAATTTACTGCCACTTCACGGAGATATAATTCAATAGTCTTTCCACTGCAGTTGTACCGTGCTGTATGTACACTGGCAGGCTGCAGCACTCAGCACCTTTTCAGTTTCCACTGGAATACTGAGTCTTATGTTTGAAAGTCAGCTGGGAGCAAATGTGTTTGGTGTTCCTCCAGGACGAATCCACGCACAACTTACCGGGAATACAAATGTTCCAGTGTGGATACAGCAGGGTACACCGATGCACGGGGAATAAAACACAATTGTGGTAAGAAAACCAGGGGGATCCCACCCTGTACAGTACATTTTTGTCAATGCTGCCCAGTAGAGAAACAGCTGTCATGGACATATTTGTAAAGAAATTTGAGAAACATTCCAATAAGACGTCAAAAGAAATGTTCAATTCAAGCATATTTCTGTGTATATATATTTTTAACACTGCCATCTATGTGTGGAAATAAAGTTATTTGAACATAAACCTGTGGTGATTCAATTGTATTTCTGAGTGAAAGTATTTAACCTGCGCACCAGTACGATTTTCCAAGGTTGATAAATATCTTTGTCCAGAACTGCGCTGCACTTATTAGTTATTTCAAGTGCGGCCTTTTTTCTAACAGAGGGCAATGTGCCCGTTTCACAGCAGGCATTTTGACATGAAATAATAGATTAAACACAGATGTTACCAATTATATTAATCACTTTAGGCCTACAAAAATGATGGATAAAAATTTAAATGTTGGGTAAAAGAGCCATTTAAGGCTCTGGAGCCACAGACTGCAGACCACTTCTACAGATCAAAATACATAACATAGTCTTAAGAAGTTCAAATGGGCTGCCTCCACCCTAACCTACATGCAACAGCCGATTTTATGATGTTGTCGCTCTAAGTCGGTGTTTATCAAACTTTGTACAAAGCCCCTATCCAAACACCCACTCATATGATTTTTTGTGATGTTTAGTAAGCCCCCTACACACATACATACATATACAGCCCATTTATAAAATCCACTTCAAACCGTGTGATATTAAACACTGGTTAATGAGAAGGATGTGCTTGAGAGGACTCACAGAACCTCATGCACCCCTGGGGTTTCATTTACTCTAGTTTGGGAAAAGTAAACAGCTAGTGCACTGTAGACAGGGTATGGGTCCAGAGAGAACAGGGCAGGGCCTTTGGTAGAGAAGTCACTTGGGGACAGAATCCGCCAGAATTGTCCGTTAGGGTATACTGGTATCATTTAGGGAACTCCCTCTTCAACCATAATCCATATGCTATTATCTCATTCTTTGCGGTTCTGCTGTGTGGTGGTAGCTTCACATTTGGCTGCCGTGTAGACGCTCAGCTGCTGCTGCCGCAGCGGCTTTTGCTGCAGACGTCTACGCGCAAAAGGATGAGGTCCCACCGAGATTTGAACTCGGATCGCTGGATTCAAAGTCCAGAGTGCTAACCATTACACCATGGGACCAGATGGTACCGCCACGATGGCTCGTCGGTTTATGAATCATAAGTGGAGCTCATGCGCAATGATTATTTGTATGTATTCACAGACGTATTAACGTGTTGTAAAGCTGAAATGATCTTTAAATGAGCCGGAGAACAAGGACACAGCTGTTAACTTGTTGAAATTAGCTAGATGACGGTGGTTAATTTAACTGTTAGCTAGCTAACATGAGTAACGTTAGCCCGAAAGCGCTGTTATTCCGCGCTAACGCCGGGCTAACTCAAACATAACGAACCTTGAATAACGTATGTTGAAGTTATCTACACGTTAATGTAACTGTTATGCATTACTTTTGACTTTAAACGGTGAAAATGTAACAAGATACCATGACGGCACGACGAGATAATTCACTACCTCTACATCCACAGTAAACGACGTGTCGGGGTCGTTGGGTACGTAAGTAAACTGAAGCTGTTTCCTCTCATGGTTTCACAGTTTGTAGTTTACCCAATGAGGCTCAGGACTTTCAGCCTGCTTTCTGCATTTTCCCCCCTGAAAATTTCACAAATAACAAGCCCATTAGACGTATACCACATACAGTATACGTATTTGGGATTTAAAGGTGGTGAAGAGATATTACATGCAATCCATAGGTTGTAATGGGGTGTGAACCATCTTGATACAGCTGTATCTTTGGTTATAGCCAGAGGTCACCACCCAGGTTAACGTTTTAAAAGAGCAAGCAAAGACTGTATAGTGCAATATTTATTATAGAGTCGAGCTCCAGATAAAATCACATATTAGACAAGACTTTACATATAATAAAACACATACACAAAAAATGTAATAATTTAAAAGAAAAATACAGTACTGGGGCTGGGGAATGGTACTCAGCACCTTTAAGGTATGTATTGAAATTACCCAGTACCAAGTATCGAAACTGCTCCAGTCAAATGATACCTGCATTCAATACTTACCCAGATCTAGAAAAAAGATTTATGTAGTTTTGCTTGCAGCCAATCATTGCAAATGTTTATTTAAAAAAAAAGAACCTTCAAAGAAAAGGTATTGAATGACGTTTTTCACTGATATTGGTACATTTTAAGGGTACTGTTATTGTATAACAGTATCAGTATGAGTCACAAGTTTGGACGTTTCTAATCAATGTTTTTTATTTGTTTTTTTACCTTGTTTTTATCATTTTTTACATTGAGACATTAAAAACTATGAAATATGGAATTATATGGATTTTTTTAGCAAGCAAAAATGTGAAAACGATTGGTAAAAAGCAAAAAGTCTCTCGCAAACTGTCATCTGCACTTGCAATTAAAGGTCTGATAACAGGGATGCCATTAAAACTTTGGTTGCATGTGCAGAAGATGAGAGTCTTTTTAATTTTTATTGTCGATCGTTTGCTTCAATGGCAGCTTTGTTGGTATAATCTGAACCTTTTTTCTTATAAAAAAAATGAAGACAAAACAGTGAATGAGGAGTGTGTCCAAATTTCTGACTGGTATCGTATTTGCAGAGACAACTACTGTATACTAATGTCTCCACAGCTCTGATTGGTACCATGTAGTGCTAAATCTTATGTTAGATAAATGTAAAATGATCTCATTCTCTTAGTCATTAAATTTGAAAAATATTCACTCCTACAGACACAAATATTTAACTGCATTGCACCATCTCTGTCTCTGTGAGTAATAATCTAATGGCATCAATTATACGCTACTTGAAGGTTCTATTAGCTCACTTTTTGGATGATAGGCTCCGAAAAGAGACATCCTCATACCATCTGTGCATAAACTAAATTTGCATGAGAGAATGTTTTCTTGTGCATACATCTTGCGGCATTGCCTATTCATATCATCATCATCATCTGTTGACTTTGATTTTTAATATAATTATAATATAATTGTGTCATTAAATGCAATAAAATTGAGTGTTATGTTGTAAAATGCAGGGGTGGAGTAAGTCACACACGTGCAAGCCTCAGGTTTTAACCTTCAAGTCTCAAGCGTGTCCCAACTTCCTGCGGTGAGAATCAAACAAGTCAAGTCGAATCATCGCTCAGGTCAAGTAAGTCACAAGTCAAGTCATACAAAATTCTGCTGCTTCCCCACACACATTTTTCCACATTTAAATCAGTTAAAAGGCAGCAGGACTGCAATGATTAATTGATTATTAAAATTATTGCTAACAATTTTGATAATCGATTTCTCGTTTTCAGTCATTTTTTAAAGGAAAAAGTAAAAATTCTCTGATTCCATCTTATTAAATGTGGATATTTTCTGGTCTCTTTCCTCCTCTCTGATAGGAGACTTTGAGAAACACTGATTGACATTTTTCACCATTTTGATAAATCGAGAAAACAATGGCCAGATTAATCAACAACGAAAATAATCATTTGTTGCAGTCCTTAACGGATGGGGGTCATGGAAAGTTGAGTTTTACCTCATAAATCTTCCTGATATTTGACATTTTGTGGCAGTTAATCAAAGTTGTATCATTTTTTGGGCGATTTGATAGCTGCCTTGTGCTTTGGCCTCTGCTGGTCTTTTCAAGTTTCACGAATAATAAGTCAAGTTGAGTCTTCAGTCATTTTTAGTCAAGCCAGTGTCAAGTCCTCAAATTTGTGACTTAAGTCTGACTTAAGTCAAGTAATTGATTCAAGTCCCTCACCTCTGTGTAGTTTTTACTGAGTTGTAGTAACTAAAAATGCCACTTGAGGGCAGTAGAGTATCTATCTATCTATCTATCTATCTATCTATCTATCTATCTATCTATCTATCTATCTATCTATCTATCTATCTATCTGTCTTATCCTTTCATTCATGTACTCTACTGAGGGATTTCCGGCCTCGTTAATTTACGGGTCACTAGTTACAAGGTCATGTTTTCTGGCCCGCTGTGATGAATGTGAAGGCAGCTTTACCTGAGCTGCGTCTGTGCACACAGATTATGCTCAACACCTCCAACTTGCTTTCCTCTTATATTCATTGCCACATTTCTCCTTCATGTGGACGATTAAAATTTCATCTCGTCTAATCTAAAATTCAGATTACCACGGTCACTGATGTTCTGCGTTACAGTTGAGGAAGCGAGATTGTTTTCTCGCGGCTCAGCTTCCCTCTCTGTCTGTCCCTGGCTGTAAGCTCGTACGGCTCCGTCCACCCATAGCTCAACGGAGGGGTTCTGTAAGGACACGTTAATGTGATGTCCCGCAGCTTAGTCTATACTAACAGCTTAATGCACACACACTCCCTGTGTCCTATCACAATCCCTAACACGTGAGCAGCCTACTCCCACTTGACCCGCTGCTCCTTTAGCCCCCTTTAAAGACCAGTGTAAGCACACACACACACATTGATAGAGATGATTGGACAGATACTCACACAGCTAAGAAGGATTGGCGGTAAATCAATGCGGTGCTGGACTTTGGATGCAGGGATATGATGGAAATCAATAGCATGTAAGGCTGTCTGATTATACAGAATGTCACGGCTGCTTCAGCCTATACCTCATGTTGGAAGTAGGTCAACCACACACACAAAGAAATTAATATTGTATGACAATTTGTTTTCAGTCTCCTCATGTGCTGTGTGATTTATAATTTTACACAGCCGTCCTTAAATAAATCAATCCAGTATCACAACACGTCGAGAACAAATCATCGGACCTGTGATGAAAAATAAAATAATTAAAATCACTTCAGTTCTTGTTCAGTTATTGTGAAAGTACAATGTGGTTCAGACAGAAAAATGGAAGGCCACTGGGAGTGAAATGAAAAACGAAAAACTCACTTTAATAATCAAATTCCGGTTGCTCTCTTTCCTTGACAGATGGGATGAAGCATCCAAGAGGGAAAAATCGTGAGCACAAGTGTGAATTTAGCATATAGATACAAATAATACATGATGTGCATCCACAGTCACACATAAGCACACACACAGGAGTAGATCGGCCTGTGTTTTTCCACCCCCCTGTATAATCCCAGCCGTTCTGCTAAATCCTGTTTTACAGATAATCTCAACTTTTCCCTAATTGGAGTCTGTCAACAACCAGACCCCAGCGAGATAAGATAGACGGTGTAGTATATGACAGCACCCGCCACAGACTGAGGTCATGTAGACAAGAAAATGATCAGATGACCTCTTATTTCTGTAGTCCATCTGGTTTTCTGTTGACATTTCTTCTTCCTTTGTCAATACATTTTATATGTACTGCTTGTAGCAGCCATTTCCAAACTAAAGAATGCCACGGCCCAAACAAACCTTTTATCACAACTCTGATCAACACGTTAAGACAAGTCACACCATGTGATGAGATATAAGATACATTCTGGTGTTAATGTGACATAGAGATGCAACGATTGATCGATTAAACTTCTTAAATGTAAATATTTGGGGGGTTTCTTGACACCTCTCAGATAGTAGGCTGAATAGCTTTGGGATGTGGGCAAAACAAGACATTTGAGGATGTCATCTTGGTCTTTGAGAAACACTGAGTGACATTTCATCATTTTCTGACATTTTATAATCCAAACAACTGATCGATTAATCAGGAAAATAATTGACAGATTAATCGATGATGAAGATAATCGTTTGTTGCAGCCCTAACCTGTGAAACAAGAATAGATAAACGAAGTATAACACATAATTTAAATCCCATAAAACTGAAGCATTTTATTTAGTCTGTTTGTTTTTTATGACCTCTCAAGGCCCACCTTCAAGGCCTTCATGGCCCACCAGTGGGCTGCCACCCATACTTTGGAAATCACTGGTATATAGTATTTAGTAAACTTTGTTTTACTTTTTTCATGCATCGTTTGGTTTATCCTAGATCTTACAGTTTTTCTCGATTGCTTTGGCTCATTTCTTGAAACAGAAATTACATTCTCAAAACAACACGGACAAACCTCCAAACCTCTGGGCACTTGTTCACAACAGATTTGAATTTCTCATTCCTTTCAGCGAATTGCAAATGTCTCTGTACATTTCTGCAAATGATTAAGTACAATTGCCTACAGTTTGCACAAGTACCAAGTGAATATACCTTGTGATCTAAGCTGACTGTCACTTCTCAGTCAAATGGTTGTTCTCTTCAAAACATGTCAGCATCATTTCAATGTGTAAAT
>JAJHUR010097052.1:0-10623 GCA_027495735.1 Lutjanus campechanus
AGATCCAAGATGGCGCAGTTCAAATGCCCATGATTTGGTCACAAAACCGACTCCCCAAAACCAATGGGTGACGTCACGGGTGCTACGTCCATGTTTTATACAGTCTATGGTTTAATGCAGGGCTTGAAGACCTCCGGCACGGTGCCGGAAATCCGGCGTAGGAATATTTTGGTGAAGTTTTTTTTTTTTTTTCTCTGTAACCAGTCGTTTAAAGTGATAGTTCCAACTACCAATGGTACTCAAGGTAACCAAGGCGTTCTAGCCAATCAGAGGCAGAGTAGGGCGGGCCTTAAATTGACAGCGTTAGCGATGAGGAGCTGGTTGGTTTACTGTGTACTGCTAGCATGGATGCCAGGTATGTTAAAACCGGCGAGGAAACCTCGAGATGGGAAGCGGGAGTAAAAAATAAGTGGCGCTGGGGTTGGATGGAGGAGGCCGGAGCAGATGGAAGGTAGCTGGTGTCAAAAACTCAAGGAGCCAGGAGCTTGTTTTTGTGTACCGTGCTCCAGAAAACTATTGTATGGCAGCAGCGGGGAAAAAAGTTTTAGCTCATCATTTCAGAATTAAAAGTGGCGTGACACAACACAACAGCACACCTGTCACCAGTTGATTCTGCTTCTGTTTATAATCACACACAGAGCCGATAACCTCATGGATTTATAGCACAAAGCTTTTCACGTGTTCGTGGTTGAATGGGCCGCTGCTTCTTCTGCTACACATAAATTAAAAAGATAGACTCGTGCGATGATCTGTGGGATGATTTTACTCCTCCTGCCTGTGTGTGCGTGTCTGCTTTGTGCATGCAGCTCTGCGTCACCGCTGTAAAAAGGAGTTATACCAGAAATAGTTTTATTAGGACTTTGGTTTTATACACGAGAGCGGTGCGGGGCCATAGTGAGCTGCGAACGTGCGCGCGCGCCTGAAGGGAGCTTTGATTTCAACAAGACATTCCCCTACTAGCGCTACAGCATTGAAATATTAGCGCGAATGCGGGGGAGAATACTGCTACTACCTGACTGGTTTGTGCTGACCAGAGCGCTCGCGGTTGACAAGTTCCGACGTTCAAGTTTTGATGTAATTTATTATCACATGGCTGCAGCGTCTCTCCTCTCCTCCCATACAGAAATCTGATATATGGCCATATATTTAAATAACATATATAATATCGGTGTCCATATATGTCTTTCACCAATATGTGAACATATATTGGTACATATATCTCTACTTATATTTCTACATATTTGGAACATATATTTTAAAATATTACAAAAATGCCCCTTTTTATATATGGAACATATATGTGACACATATATGTATGGCATATATGTGCACATATATCTTGTGCACATATATTTTTCAAACATGAAATAGCAATAAATTGCTCATTATATATATTAGCCTTTTATGGCATTTGCATACTTTCCCACACCATATATGTCTTAGTCTAGTAGTCAGTCAGACTTTATTGAATATCCCACTCAGAGCGGGATTCGAACCCTGCTCTCCCGTGTGTCAGTCACTAGCCTATACCACTGAGCTATCAAATCACCTATGTATATCAAGTACATATAACAGTTATATAGAGAGTTCTACACAGGGTTTGAGCATTTATTCTGAAATATATGTTCTAAACAAATATCTAGACTACATATTTGCACATTTATTCAGACATACATGTAAAGATCAAAAATTTGAACTTCATATTCCAGCAGTTATTTTGGAATATATGTCAATTACAAATATCTAGACTACATATTTGCACATTTATTCTGACATGTATGTAAAGAACAAATATCTAAACTACATATTCCAACAATTATTTTGGAATATATGTCAATTACAAATATCTAGACTGCTTACTTTACCATATATTTTTAAATATATTTCAAAAGCAAATATCTGTTTTACATGTTTGCACATGTATTTCAGAATATAGGTTTCAAGCAAATATTGCAATTGCATATATGTACATATATTATGAAATATTTTGGCAAATATGTCACATATATGTACATATATGGCCATATATCAGATTTCACAGACAGTCTGCTGACATCAGTTTGACAGAGAGTCAGAGAGGGTCGTATCTAGAAGGGAACCCTAGACACGCGGAAGATCGCGCGAGTTTGATTATTTTATCAGAAAACAAAGGAAACGAGTCCCGCGAGAGTTTTGCAAATAAAGGGTTCCCTTCTAGACACGACAATCGACGACAATCATGTCGTGGTACAGATGTTTTAATGTGGCAGGCCGCCATAAATAAAACGGTGTATTCACTGAACCACAGAGTCACTGAAACACTGATCACTGACCTGCTGTGATGAAAAAAATATTCAGATCCTTTACTTAAGAAAAAGCATGAATGCCACAGTGTAAAAATACTTACTTTTTTTTTTTTTTTTTAATTAAGCACTTTATTTTAAGATGCACAATTTTTCCAAAACTATTTAATTTATTTAATCTATTTTATTTTTAAATGCATATCTGTATAGTTCAATGTTAAGTGACAAATATTGTCAAAAATGTTTTTGTACTTTCTTTATTTGATTTGACTTGATTACATGCAGAGGTTGATACAACTACTAGGGTACTTCTGTATATATCACACTAAATCATAACGCAAGTTAGACATTATGATGTTCCGGACCTTTGCTTTCGGGAATTTTCTCTAACTGGACCTCTTTGAATTTTAGTTATACAGCATAGTTGTCGGTCTTATTTCTTATAACGCATAATGTGAATATGTATAGATACTTTATTATACATTCACACTGTCCTGGAACTCTGCTTGATTTTTCTCTCAAAGTGCACCAGATTGATGCTTTTAAATATAAAATGTCCAAAATTTTCTTCCGGGGGAGCATGCCCCCGGACCCCCCTAGAGGGGTTGTATCCTTCTCACCTTTTTCACCCCTGACCCCTTTTCATGCCTGCACCTAGTGGAGCCCACCAGTCTACTGATGTTTGAAGTTATATGCAGTACGGAAATGATACAGACTGTGATACTGTACTAATATTTATGTTATTGTTTTGATATCAGGCATTACATTCATGGCCTGAGGAAAGTTTTGGTTTGTTTGTGTCCATCTTTTACTCACTACTACTACAACTCACAAAAATGACCAGGCATCAGAGGTCTTACAGTTCTTCTGTGAAATTTTAACATGTTTGGAATGACCTGAAATGCATCACTTTCTGTATTTGATACACATTCACAACATTTTGCATGCAGTATAACACAAATCAGATGAAATAGCTTCAAAGATCATTTATTAAAACAGTAGAAAGGATGCCAAATGGCAAACAGAGGTTATACACACATGAGATTCTTAAAACATCTATTTTCCTCAAGTTATGTCTTACTTGCATTACAGTTCTCATTTGTTATTGTCATTTATTAATTTATTTATTAATGTTTCACCAAAAATGCCAAATGTAATTTATAGTATTCCCTTTTAGATTCTGATTTACAAGTGTTGCACATTGAATGCTGACTTATAATACATCTAAGAATTATTTCTTGCAGCCTTGACTTTCACTCTTGTCAAAATAATTATTTGCCTAATAATATAAAATGAGGAACAGTCCCACCACAGCTTTTACATTGAGAAAAAAAAAACCAATCATGTTTTCATTGTGTACTTTTCACTGAATAATCTGAAGAGAGGATGGATCATTATAGAGATGACAGCCAAAACACCACTTGAAGAACCACCTGAAAAAAATTATCTTCCATGGCAAACAGAGATTGTTGGGCACTGAGCACCTGCCATACAGGTGGCTTTAGTGTGTGCACTTCAAGATCGAGCCAGAGGTGGTGACAGCCCAAAGGGTACGCAGGTCATAGGCCACGTGGCGGATTGCCATACACATTGAGATGTGCGTCCACCCTGTGCCTTGTGGGCGGCTTCCAGAGATGCCAGTTCTGTTGAGAAAAAAGCAGGAGAAATACATGAACGTGACAGCTCTGTTTCCATCAGTAGACATTCTGCATAAAGGTTATGAAAGAAATGTGTACTTTTGGTTCTGATTTCATACATGTACAGTGAATACATTTATGGATATATGTCACCCAATCTTGAGAATCAGGACAAATCATGTCCTACCAAAATATTCAAAATTATTAATACCAACATTCTTTCCAAGTTTAGATTTTTTGTTGAAAATGTATTCTTTAAGGATTTATATTTATGAAATATATGTCATTTATGAATTGTTTTGGTTTTCTTTAATGTTTGACATTTAAAAATCTGCTCTGTGCCAGAAAACACCAGACAAGAAACAACTTCAAGCAACTTAAAAATGTGTTAAAAGGCTTCAAAATCTAAAACTAGTAATACCTACTGATAACATAAGTATAGTTGTGTGGTGTTATGAGCATCTACCTTTGAAAATTGTTTTTTTTCTGAAAATGTTGGACCTTTAAACTTGTGTCCCAGATTTCACAATTTCACCAGGAATGAAAATAATTTGCTATACCATCAAGCACTGGTAAACTTTACTATTTTTCATGTCTAAATTCATTAAATAATATTGCTGTCAGATGAATCTGAACCAATCATGTCAACTCTGGAGCCCTTCCACAGAATAGAAATACTTTATTAATCCCCAAGGGGAAATTCATTTGTCTGTAGTAGTCTCATCTATTATCTATTATTCTTTACTATACAGTAAAGCTAAAGTAGAATTATGTCTTAAAAATGTGTATTTTGTTGAGCATTAAGAGAACTCTTTGCAAGTTCAAAAAATAAACTGGCTGTTACTACGACTATGCTGTGAAATCAAAAAATGTAACATTTTGTCTACATTTAATAAAAAAGCTAATCACGAGGAGGTTGGCCCATTACAAGGTTTAATAGCCAAGAGTTTTACCTATTTATACATATTTTCCTGACATAATTGAAGAGTAAAAATCAACCACCACCACCCCCACCCCCCGGCCCCCAATACATGGTTCTGTCCCAATTCTCAAGAATAAGTGATGTGCAGTGATTGGAGGCTACACATTTAAACTAATTTGAACTTGGATACATCGTAGAGGGACGATGCATTTTAGCCATGCACTCTAAGTATTATACTGATTGAAGGAGGTGCAGTCAGTATAAGTCAAACTTTTGAAGAATATTCAAGTATAGCTGACATGATAGTGATCATTTTTTTATTGACGTACCTTTGGTAGAGCCTGCCCTGGCGATTCACTACAAAGACATTTCCATCAGTCCCCACTTCAACCATTTTCGCAGCCCCTGAAATTTGTGTCCAGCCACTGTTGCTGCAGGTGGTTGGTGTAATGCTCTGTGATACAGAAACATACATGATGAGACATCGTGATCAATGAGTGAATGGGGTTAACATTCCTGAATAAAACCACCATCAAGAGTTAAAAGTCGGAGGATTTCATTGGCGCTGCGGTGACCAACCCGTGTGAAGTAGATCCTATCACTGCTGTCGATTCCCCAGCATCCCTGTGTTGGACTGCAGCTGATGTACTTAAAAGCCGCTGATTGGTCAGTCCAGCTCAGGGAGCCTGATCCATAGAAGGCTGTGGCGTAGCTACTTCTCAGACAGTGGGCACGTGTGTTCAAAGCCCCCACAACCTGTCCATTACCTCCGGCATCCACCTGCTGCATAGACAGACCTGAAGACAAGTCCAACACAGAGGTACGGCTCGTTTAATCAGCACGAGGGTAACTGTATACTGTGTGTACTTAATGTAGAAAAGTAGGAGTGCTTTACTGCACTAGTTTTCTATTATATTACACAGTAAACTTAACAAAATAAATAATAATAATAATACTTACCACCGGCTCGTAGAAAATTAGAACCAATGAATTTGTAGACGCCGCTCGCAGAGCCAGCTGCCCAAAGTCCTGCAGATCCAACTGTGACATGCCTGAATTTAAGTGTACTCATTTTATACCATTGGTTTGCCATCAGGAAATACGCATAGGAACTGCTCAGTGCCACCACTTTCCCCTGGCCAGCATCTATCTGGACAGTCCCAGACAGTTGTGGACCCTCAGCGCAGCGCCAGGCTGTTATGAAGACAAAATCATAATTGAAGTTTGAGAGGAAAATTTTTCATTCTTGACAAAAATGCATTTTGAGGGGGTTTTGATTTTTTACTCTTCAATCATGGTGGGAAAATATATTTTGAAAGATCAAACTCTGACAAACAGACAAACCTCTTAGGGATTAAATTTTTTTCAAATTAAATGTAGATTTTCCATCCGACAGAGCAGACAAAATGTTATATTGATTTAGAAGGGCTATAGGGTTGACATGTTATCAGTGCTACACATCTGATAGCAACATTATTTAATGA
Organism: Lutjanus campechanus; assembly: GCA_027495735.1. Classification (NCBI taxonomy): domain Eukaryota; kingdom Metazoa; phylum Chordata; class Actinopteri; order Lutjaniformes; family Lutjanidae; genus Lutjanus; species Lutjanus campechanus. The sequence goes on from JAJHUR010097052.1 coordinate 6,326, forward strand.
ATTTGTTAAAAATTAGAAAGCTTCCCAGTGCCTGAGCAAGATTCCTGTCTTTTTTTAAACCACAAAGTGTTACAAGGGTCCTTTGGGTACAGCCAACCCTTTTTATGCCTGATCATTTTTTGTACAAATCTGATGGAGTTGACCGAGACACAACTTTGAAGGGCCAATAACACATTTTTAAATTGTTTGAAGTTTAGAAAAATTAAAAAATTAAAGCAAATCAAAGTGATTCATAAATTACATATAGTTCATAAAAAGAATCCATAAATAATACATTTTCCCCAAAAAACTGGAATAAGAGTGTTGGCATTAATATTGTTTGGTAGGACATGATTTGTCCAGATCCATTTTATGAAGGAAAAAAAAAATCTTATTTCAAATTAAACTGTTTAAACAATTGATTTTGCCATGAAAAATTAAATCAGTGACCTACCATGACTGCCTGCCAGGTAACACAGCATCAGCAAGAAGGCTCCGACAGCTTTCATGTTGTCTCTGTGTTTGGGAGTCTGTAGTCAGCAGTGAACCTCTGGATGCACCTCTGTATCTGGAGCTGCTGCCCTGCATCCCATCTGGTTTGCCTTGCCTTTATACTCCTAGACCCATGAGCCTAACCCATGTTCTTCACTACAGCCAAAGCCAGTTCTGCAGGCTGTTCGGGGAGTAAATATTTTTTTAGTATCAATATTTTACCATAACACTTCGTGTCAAATTATAATTAGGCCAGTTTGACAGCCTTTGTCGAGTAGAACCTCCCACTTTGCACTACATGAAAGGTGGTGACCTCTATAGTGGCAAGTACAGATGAGAAGGAAGGATGCGCCTTTTTTCTTTTTTGTGCGTGTGTGTGATTAAAACATTAACTTAAAATGCCTTCACACATCAAAACTTGTTAGGGTAGTCAAGATCAACCATCAGAATGTTTAAATGATTTCATAACTAATAACATAACTCATCTAATATCTATAGATTCTTTTTAAATATATATTTAACAAGCACTGTTGGAAGAAGCACTAAGATGCTTTACAAGAGTAAAAGTAGTAATACTGCAATTTAAAAACATTACAAGTAAAAGTCCTGTATTCTAAATCCAATGGAGTACATATACAAAATTAATCAAAAGATTCTGCAGAAAGATTTTAGCTACTTTAGAAAGTTTAGTCAAGTGTTTTCCAACCTAGGAGCATGGGGGGTATGGCTAGTGCATGGTGGTTAATGGTAGAGGAGAGAATTTTAAGGGACAGTTCACCCCAAAATCCAAAATACATACTTTCCCCCTGGCCTGTAGTGCTATTTAACCATCTAGAATTTTGGTGTGAGTTGCAGAGTTTTGGAGATATTGGTTTTGAATTTTTCAAATTAATTAATTATTATTATTATTATTATTATTGGTGCCATTTAGGTCCATTATACACCCAATATCTTGCCAAACTCTGCAACTCACACCAAAAATGTAGATGGGTAAATACCAGCCAGGAGAAAAGCATGTACTTTAAAGTAATATTTCTGCTGCACAAATCTGTATGAATGCTAATCTTTGCTTTTTGTGATGAACTGTGGGGTATAATTTGATCTATTTGTGCCTCAAACAGATATTTACCTGAAACCATCTTAGAAGTTTAGAGAGGAAATCATTTGGTGGCACAGCCAATAAAGCGACAGCCTATACATGGACTACCTTTTTGACCTAGCTTTTTGATCTTATATTTAGTCCGCTCAAACCATGTGTGGCAAAAACAAGCCTGTATTTGTGTACATAGTGCATGCTTTGTGTGTGTACTAACTTTTCAGTAAAAGGTGTGTACTGAACAGATGACACATGTGCCATTCATGGTTTTAATCTACTTTAAATAAACAGTTTGGACAGTGCTGATGAGATGAAAAAACATACAGTGCCATACATAAAAACTCAGATGTACAGGCATGGTGTTGTATGTGGAGGATTAACACTGTCAGAGTGATGGCTTGTAAGGTCACCTCTCTTGTTCATGTGAACCTCCCGTCTGATGAACCAATGCATTTACAGTTTTAGATTACCACATGACATGAAGTCTCTGTCATTTTAAGTCTTGTGAGAGCTTTATTAGTCTGACCTGACTGTACAGAGGTAACCTGTCATTTTATGCATGAATGCCATAGAGGATTGATTTCCAACCTGGGGTCAAGGCCAAAGATCGGACGTTGTCAAACATGAATTTAATCACAATTTATACACGTCTGTATTCAAAACTATTTAAGATTATTTTTTTGTCCTCAATCAAAAATAGTAGGCTACTTCGTTGGCTTCTCCTCTGTCACCTGTCAAGTTCTGATGATGAATCTTTTTGAGTGTGTAGAAGTTTATTCTGTTGGGTTGTTAAAAGAACAAATGTTAGAAAAGAGGCATTTTCCAAAGGTAGAGATTGAAGAAACATAAACAATTATCACTATGTATGTACGCGTGTGCGCAGGCTGGGTAGATTGAAGTAGGGGGCTCCTTGGGAAAAAAGGTTGGGAACCACTGCCATAGACAAAAAGATAGGATAGTGTAGTAACAAGAGTCCACACTATGCAGTAGGTGGGGGTGGATGAATCGGCCGTACAAACCCACCCAGGAGACCACTGTTTGTGTCTCATGTGAAATCAAAAGTCAACATCGTCTTATTTGAACTTACATATGTAAGTTAACTCATGCAACACACTTAAAGGTCCGGTTTGTAAAATTAATGTACAATTTACGGGGACTTTTTGGCAGAATGTGGCATAAATGGACGAGAATATTCATTCATATGCTTTCATTTGGGCTATAATAACCTGAAAACAAGAATCATTGCATTTTTGTTACCTTAGAATGCGCCGTTTATGTTTGTGGGTTTTTTTTTTTTGTGGGATTTGATAATGACCTGTAGATTTTAAAATACAGCTTTGATATACAGTTTAAAGATAATATTCCATCAATCATTTTACAGGACAGAAAACCTTTGAGAACTTTTACTCCAGAATCAGTAATTAGTCACTTGTACACTTAATAGTGTGTTTTTGTTCATGTATGTGTGTGGGTGTGACGGGTAGGAGCAGTATGGTATTTCAAAATTGTTCCTGCATGTATGGTAAGAAGAGAACACAGGATTCTGGGTAATCCCTGTGTGTGTCCCTGTTTCCTGGCAACTAGGTTTAAAGCAAATGTTTGGCCAACAGGTTTCTGGTGTGACACCTACGACTCCTAAGAATGTTTTGGTCACGGTTACTGTCTTTCCATATTTATTTTTTAGGAGGTCAACATTTCAAATATTCACATCAAACATTTACATAAAACGCTGGCATTCAATCAAATGAGACGGAGGGGAAAATGTAAACCAACAAGGAAGGCCTAAAACTAGTTTGTGCTGCAGTTGCCTCCTAAGACAAACTGTGCCCAAACTCACAAGGGTAGATCTGAAACATTTTGTTATACCAGCAATAAAACAAAGCTATCACCTTACCGGAGGGATATTTTCTCAAGCTGGGTGTGGAGGGGAAAAAAACAACCTTAAACCTCAAACATTCTGCTTTGTGTTCACCATGTAGCATCAACACCAGCAAGCAACACCATTTCCACCTAGCATTCAAGATTCAGCCTTCTAGGATACTTTGTCATTTTACAATTCTTTTACAATAAAATGTAGATTGTAGCCCCTTCCTGCCACACATAGAATATATGTTTAAATTTAGAACTGAATCAGATAAACTAAAACAATAAATAGAATTATATATATTTCTACAACAGTTAATTCTGAACAAGGGGCTTCTTTGAGTGCTGATATAGAGTATAACAGCACAGGGACTCACATCTCTTCAGTTTACAGGTGTTCTAGTAATGTTATATGCAGGCTACAATGAACACATTCCAGATGCAGAGCGGTATTACCAGTAGTCGTGGGGGGACAGCAGCAGTGTAGTCAGTAGTTCAAGTGACGCATGACCACAGGACACACAAATGAGCTTTAAAGCAATACTCCACTTTCCCAGAATAAGCCATTCAGTATGTACTCACCACTATGCTGATGTGATGATAAGTGAAGATCTTCAGTTCACCAAACAGTCCTGGAGTTTTAGGAGAAACAGGGTAGCAGCCTCATCCAGTACAATGGCAGTGAATGGTGGCCACGGATAAAACGTTAAAAATAGCACACAAAACAAACACAAAATGTCTCCATCCTGCTTGTGTGGTGTAATCCAAGTGTCTGCGAGCCGTGACATTAAAAATTAACCGCAAAAAACGCCATTTACGCCATGTTTTTAGCTGAAATATCAGCTGTAGCACGTAGCCGGTAAGACGT